>CBVK0100635385.1:0-11378 GCA_900067695.1 Picea abies | reverse complement strand
GCCTCTTCGAGGGGGAAACCTCCTTTTACCCCACTTAAATGTTCAAGTACAAGATGATCCAAAATGAAAATGTCTCCTTGGTATATATAGGAGACTAGGAGGTATAATTACAAATAATGTCTTAAAGCCGACATAATTAAAATAACATTACTAATCTAAATTACAACTAATGAATAAAATAGCATTACTAATCTAATATGCCCCAATTAAGGGGTAATGAGCCAATATTAGGGCTTAACAGAAACCTCCAATAGAGAAGAACCCAACTACAAATGATTTCACAAGACAACCTTTTACAATTTCGTGTACCTCTATATATACTGATTCTATCTTCTTAAGAACATTCTAAATGAATAAAATTATATAGGCGAACCTTATAGTAAGTCTTCCTACAATAATTGTGTTCACATTATTACATAGGCCTTATTTACCAATGATGGCCTTTATTACATAAAATTTTGTCTACTTGAGGGGTTAGGGAGGTTAGAAACTTAACAAATCTTGTGGCTTAATTATATGTAATTAATTGCTTGAATGTTGTGGTGTACTCCATGTAATGGATTAAAATTATAATGACTTATAAAATTTGGTGTGGTTTTATTTGGCTACATTTTTACTCCGAATTACAGGGAGGCATAATATCTTCGCATCAGATGCCCTCAAGAAGTGGGTAGATAAGGTCCTTAATCCCAAGATAAATCTTCTCAAGCTCATGAACCATGAACAAACCTTAGACACGGTGACATGAGCCATCATTGTAGGGTATTTTCCCAAAGAGTTAGATATGGGTGCCATTAGGATGTTTCATGCATCACAAATGGGTCTTGAGGCCTTGTGCATGATCATGGTTGGCAAAAATCATCCTCGGGTGCTTGAAATTGGTTGGGAGAGGCAAACAAGAGCCTCTAGACCTAAACCTTGCTTCTTAGTCTCAAGCACCATGAACACATCCTCAAACCACAACATCGAAGCATGGATGGTTTGTGGGGCCTTGATCATTATCAAAGACTAAAAATAAGTGTCTTAGGATCTGACTAAATATTCTCATGGTAATGAGCCTTGAAAAACTACTCAAACCAACATGTAAAATCTTTGCAGGGGTTCTGCAGACTTTGAGTGGGGTACAAACAACATGAGTGGGTTTTAGGCACTAAAAAAGTCTGTTAAAGAATAAGCATGGTTAGGTGGGACAAAGCGACCTTAATCATTATTATACCTTGTTGAGATAGAGCATCATGAAAAACAACTAGAAACCATCCCATGATCCCTCTCTGGGGAGTCCTTAACATTCGAGTTGCATATGATCATCATGATCAAGTATTGGGTCCATGACCATAATTATGGAAGATAAATAAGATCCTTTGACCCAAGACCTTTCTTCTTAGAACAAAGAACCATGGATGAGTCCTTGAACCTCCACATATGACCTTTATCGGTCAAAAATCACCTCCATGGCTGTTATGGTCACCATTTATAGGATAGTTGTGTACCATGAATGTGACTAGAGGTATAACAAATGTCACAAGATGATAATTATAAGCCTTATTCCCTAAATGACACTTGTTGGTATCAATTTCCATATACAACACATAATACCCATAAATATTTTTCAACCATAATGTTGAATGCATCCTTGAACAACCACATGAAACCATTGTACATCGTATATGTCCTACTATATGAATACAAGTGCCATGATTAAACCAAAACATATTCCCTAAATGAGAATGTTTCTGATCCAGATTATTTTTGACACGAAATGAGAGAGCAGATATAATAAATAAATGTATATACATATATCAGATATCCAATAATATAATAGAGGTATATCAGAGATATAACCATAAAGACATAGATACAATAATAAACAATTTCTATTAATGAGTGAAATGTACAAAAATGTCAAAATACATAGTGAAAGACTCGCTAGAATGGTGGTAGATTATATATGAGAAGAGATGTGATGGTTACGCTCAGTCATAAGAAGATGGTGGTGTTTACAATGAGGCTCTAGAGGCCTCTTTAAAATAAATAAAATCCAAAACCCTAATCCTGAAAGATGAAAAGCCAACAAGTTTGTGGACCGCATTTTGGGTAGTTCGGTGTATCAACTTCTTGAGGGTGTAACTTTGACATATGATCTTCGTTTGGGGTGAACGATAGCTCATTGGAAAGGTATTCATGAGGATATTCATTTCACAGGATCAATCATGCCTTCGAAAATCATTAAGGTGCCTGATAGAGAAAAAAGCATCGTTTAGGCCCTCAAAATGGTCCCGAAAGTTTAGGACCCCCAAAAATGCTAAAAATAGTAAATTTCCAAATAATTGTTTTGATCTAGATGGAATAGAGTGATATCCTCCTGGATCAATCCTCCTCCTTAGGAAGAAATGGTATCCATTGTGTTCAGTTCTTGGGGAGAGGGGGAAGCATTTTCTGAATCTGAACCTTGGTGAGTTGCTTGCCTTGTTGTAGAAGTTGTGTTTCTTTGCTTGTGGAAAGTTATCGAGAACATGATGTTGGAAGGTTTTGACCTTTTTATCTAGTCTAGCTACATGAGATGACTATGTGCAGAAGGAATATTTGTGATTTTCTTCAATCTTGTTGACCTGCTTCTACTGGAAAGAATGTTATTTGACCGAGGCTGCAGTGGTTGCAGTATCCTTATGTTCACCTTTTAAGAATATTAGGAAGAGCTTGAATGTTATAGTATGAGATATTACCTTTTGGAACTGTTTAGGTGGGATAGTAGCCAAAACTACCTCTGACATCCTATAGAGATGACCCCTAGAGTAACAATCAAACTATGGGGTTGAGACCCATAAATAGAATGGTGCTTCCACATATATGGCTCGCCCAAAAGAACGTCACATACATACAGCGGGGAAACATCACATAATACCTCATCCTTGAAGGGTTGGATGTCGTATGACAATCGAAATTTTTGGTTGAAATGAAGATATCATCTCTAGAAAAGCCACCTGGTGTTGTATGGCTATGGGTGTGGTGTTTTAGACAATCCCAAATGTTTGACAACCTCTGCTGAGATGAGGTTCTTCTGGCTTACACTATTAACAATGAAATGCATCTGAGTCCCCTTCACCCACATCTATGAATGAAAAAGGTGCTCTCCCTCTTAAGGATCTGCTATTTCTTCTGGTTGAATTGTTGCGATCACAACAATAGCAGTGGGGTCTACATCAATGATTTGTCTTCTCCCATTATTTTCTAAATCAGATTTTGAATCACGGTTCAGATCCTTTTCTTTGATCTTGGCCACGAATGATTGCTTTGAGTGACATTCATTAGTTTATTTCCAGGGGATTTTGTGGAAATCACACCACTTTCTAGTGTCCTTCTTCGTCATTTTGTTACCCTTATTTTCCTATGGCTTGAACTGGTTTTTTGGAGGCTAGTTGTTAGGGTCATATTTACCACACTTTGTATATTGCAGATTTGCAGACCCGAACTCCCATTTTTTCCGGTGCCTAAATTTCTGCTCAATTTTGACAACATATCAATAGGAAACTCCCACTGATGAGATGTGCAGAAAATCCATTTCAATTTGCATGTACTTATGTAGATCCCCGCGATATTTCAGAACCAAATTCCACTCGGAGTCTTTGATACCCATCTTGGTGCACAATGTATGGAAATTATTTTTTAACTCCAACACTATTTGTCCCCTTTCTTTCTGTAGTGTGGTCCATCTCACATACAGGTCATCATAGTTACCAACAGGGTAATATTGTTCCTTGATCGCATCCTCAAAAAATCTCAAGTGGGCTCCGACCCATATGTTCCATACTCCTCTGTTGAATTTTTCTCCTAGTAATTTTCCCACCAATGTTTGACATGGGGGAGAGCCTTAAGGAGTGCGAAGGTGATCCTTTCACTGTCATAAAAATTGAGAACAAGGAAATAAACTTCTAGCATATTTAACCATTTTCCTATGGCATCTACATCTATCTGACCTTAAAATATGGGAATATCAAAATTGAATTGTACCTTGAAAGGAGAGGTGCCTCCAAAGTGTCCTCTTGATTAATACATGCCTTCTTTTATCGACAGGCGTTGAAGGACGTGGAAACAATTCTCCATCATTTCATCCCTTTGTTGGATGAGAGCTTGCTCAAGCAAAAAATTAATAGAATATTATTCTCTGTCTTATTTTATTCCACAATGGAGGGATTCTTGGGAGTGCGAGAGAGATTGTCCTCAAAAGAGACAAGCTCAAGAGCCAAATTTCTGTACTCGAACCTTGTCGGGGACATGCATTGAAAAACGTTCAAGAGTAGCATGCTCTTATACCATTGATTCGTATTATTGTCGGCATGAAATGAGAGAGGAGATATAATAAATAAATGTACATAGATATATGAGATATACAATAATATAACATAGGTATATCATATATATATAACCATAAACACAGAGATACAATAATACACAATTTCTATTAATGAGTGAAATGTACAGATACGATCATTCGCAAGAATATGTTGGTGTTTAAAATGAGACTCTAGAGGACTTTTTAACATAAATAAAATCCAAAACCCTAACCCCGAAAGATGAAAATCCAATAGGTTTGTGGACGTCGTTTTGGATACTTTGGCGTATCAACTTATTGGGGGCGTAACTTTGGAATACAATCTTCTTTTGGGCCGCATGATAGCTAGTTGGAAAGGTATTGATGAGGATCTTCATTTCATGGGATCAATCATTCCTTTGGTGATAATTGAGGTGCCCGATCATGAAAAAACGACATTTAGGCCCTCAAAATGACCTAGAAGTTTAGGACCCAAAAAACTGCTAAAAATAGTAAATTGCCAAACAACAGTTTTGAGATAGATGGAATAGGTGGGTGGCCACCGATATCCACTTGGATTAGTTTCTAAGGAAACATAACATGAATCTTTCTTGATGCCATGGTTGGGATTCTTTAACATCCAAGTGGGATACAAGTGCCATGAGTAAGTTTTGTGCACTAGAAATGGTCTTCAAGGTATAAACATAGTTCGAGCAAAGGTGATATAGATTCATAAATGGAAAAAAAATGAAATATAGAGTTACAAAAAAAACACAGAGATATAGTGAAACTTGACTTCTATTAATAAATGAAATATGTTGAACTGTAAAAATGAAAAATGAAACAAATTCGCTCGAATGGTGGTAGTTTATCTCTAAGAAGAGATGTGACTGCTATGTGCATTCGCTGGAGCACATTAAAATGAGGCTAAAAGGATATTTTTATCATAAATAAAAATAAGGAAACCCTAAACATCCAAAAACTTAACCCTAGGACATGAAACTCCAAAAGGCTTGTGGGCCTTGATGGGGTTAGTCGGTATGCCAACTTCCTAAGGTTGTAACTTTTGCATATGATCTATATTTGGCATGTTTGATATCCCATTGGAAAGGTATAGATGAGAATTACACATTCATATTGGACTATACCATGTATTTCTATATATTTTTGGCATTGTCGTTCCCCAAAAATGTTGTTTAGGGACTCAAAACAACCCCAAAACTTCAAGACCCAAAAAAATGTAGAAAATTTTCCAAAATGAAAAATTGTGCTTTGAGCCAGTGGAATAGACCTAGATTGATCCTGCCCCCTTAGGAAGTAATGGTATCCATTGCATTGAGTTCCCCCATCAAATGGGGAAACTTTTGCTGAACTTGGCCCTGGGTGAGAGCCCTGCTTTGACAACCTAATAAAGTTGGATCCTCTGTTGGAGAGTTCCCTTAAGCTGTGTGTCCAAGATATGATCAATGGTTTCCTATTCCATACAATCAAGGTTGAGCTTTGTAGGTGTCAAATTCTCTGCAATATTTGATTTGTCCAATAATGGTGGAAAGTACGGTCGAAGGAGGTCCACATTGAACACTAGGTGCAAGCCTAGGAAGGGGGGAATAGTTAGCTCAAAATCATTGTCACCCACAACCTTGGTGATGGTTTAAGGACCATAGAGAAGTGGTAGAATATTTCTATGGGGTTCTATAAGGAAATCCTTCTACAAATGTAACCAAACCTTGTCTTCCACTTGAAACTTGTGTGTCACCCGGTGTTGATCATGGCATTGCTTGTACTTAGCCTTGGATTTCTACAAAATATCATGGACCTATTGGTTGATGTGATAAATTCGTTCAACAAACTTGGTGGCTTTGTCATCCTTAGACTGAAAATGGGAAAATTATTCCTGTGTGGTTGCAAGGGACAGTTCTACATCAACGGGACTCAATGATTGAAATCTCATCCCCGCCAAGAAGGGGTTGTCACCAGTCGAGCTATGGAGAGATTTGTTGTAGTTGTGATGAACATAGGGGATAATGTCATCCCATGTGCGTGGATTTTGGAGTTTTACATGAACAATATATGCATGATCATCCTATTAATGACCTATGTTTGGCCATCAGTTTTGGGGTGGAAGGCAGTGGATTTGCTGAGCTTGGTGTCCAACAGTGACCATATCCTTGACCAAAATGTTCTTATGAACCTATTGACCAGATCTTAGATGATGGTCCGTGGTATCCAAAAATGTACCCATGCCCATTTGAAGAAGAGATTGGTATTGGACTCCACTATGGTACTCTTCTTGCAGGTTGTTAGAATGGCCATCTTACAAGATCGATCAACCACCACAAAAACATAGTCATTGCCCTGCTTGGTTGACGAAAGGAAAAATATGTAGTCCATTGAGATGGATTCCCAAATCCCTTCAAGAGTAGGAATAGGGGCTTACAGGCCTTGTTTCTTAATTGATGGTTTGGAAATAACGTATGCAGTGCAATACCAAATGTACTTGTTGAATTTCTATCAAAGTTTTGACCAATAGAAATAATTTTGCAACATTGTCATTGTCTTTCCATCCAACTATAGTGAGCTTCCCAAATGATCTTTTCCTGATCACTTGAAGGAACACAGAGATGGTCTAGATGGCATAAATTTTTTTCTTGAAGATAAAATTCAGTGACGGGCATGCCTGCACCTAGCTTCTGGTAAGTGGTAGCAAAGTCAGGATCGCTCTCGTAGAGTTGGGGCCACCTGGAGGCCTCATGTACGTAGGAGTGGAGCACCATGGTTAATGTTGCAACTGGGGGTCAACTAAGGTAGTCAAAAACACGATTGGTGTTCCCTGTCTTACATGTGATGTTGAGATGAAATTGCTACAAGTATGTGGACCACTTTTGATGGCATTCGTTCTACAATTTACCTTGTTTCTCCATGAACTGCAAAGGCTATTGATCAATGAGGATGATTGTCTCCTTCTCAAGAATGTAATGCTTCCATTGGAGGCAGGATTATAAAATGGAATACATTTCTTTCTCATAACTTGGATACTAATGGATGGCATCTGATAGTGTCTCACTATGATAGGCCATTGGATGACCGTGTTGAGTGAGAACTGTAGCCACAACATAATCTAAGAAATTTTTCTTTATCTCAAAATGTTGTTGCAGATCAAGTAATGAGAGCATCGGGGCTAATAAAAAGTCATGTTTCATATCATCGAACTTTTTTTTTTCAACTATCCCCACATTAAATTTTATTTTCCACCACCCTTGGTCACTTGGCTGAGGGCCCATATGATATGGGAGAATCCCAACATGAACCTACGATAGAAATTGGCAAGTCCCAAGAAACTTTAGATCTTAGTTAGTGTGGTCGAGGCTGGCCAGTCATGAATGACATGGATATTGGCTGGATCCACATGCACACCATGCTCATCAACAATGTATCTTAGGTATTGGACCATGTTCATGCCAAGGAGTATTTTTCCAACTTAGAATATAGCTTGTGTTGTCGCAGAGTGTGAAGGACATGTTGAATATGATGCAAGTGTTCTTCCCAATTCTTTTCAAAATTAAGGATACCATCCACATATACCACCACAAAATAATTGGTGAAAGGTCATAATACATCATCCATAAATCTCATGAAAGTTGTTGGGGAATTCGTAAAACCAAAGGGCATGACCAACCATTCAAAAATACCTTCTTTGGACTTGAAAGAAGACTTCTATACATAATTTTGTTATATTGGGACCTAGTGGAATCCAAACTTCAGGTCAATATTATTGAATTACTTGGCTTCCTTGAGTTGTTCAAGAAGGTCGTCAATTCAGGGAATTGGATACCGATTCCTTACAACGATTTTGTTTAGGGCCCTATAATCAATGAAAATTATCCAGGTCCCATATTTCTTCTGCACAAGTACAATTGGGCTTCTACAGGATAAGGATATTGGTTGGAAGTTCCCTTTTCGAGTAGCTCTTGGATTTGGCACTTGATTTCCTCATTTTACATCAGAGATCGAAGATAGACTATCCCATTGGGTAGAGTTGCATTGGGATTCATATCGATTGAATGTTTGACCTAACATTTTAGAGGTACCCCAATGGGTGAGGATAATATATCTTTGTATTCCTCCACGACTTTGTCCACATGTTTCTGCTACATGGAGAGGCCCTGTGTGGAGGTCATGGATGTGTCCATGACCTTCTATTCACTTTTAGATCGAATCATAAAGAATAAAAAATTCTTTGTCTAGGAAATGACCTTCCTGCATTACTTAGTAGAGATCAAGATGGGGGTAAGCAGATCTACCTCTTGTATCATGTACAATTGTCTACCCGAAGCAATAATAACACTACAAGTTCTAGACTCATATAAAACATGAAATTTCCACAAGTAAGGTTGGCCTAAAATAATATTACAAATTTCAAGGGGGGAAATATCACAGAATATCTCATCCTTGAAGGGATTTATGCCATAGGGAAAACAACACTGTTGGATTACATGGAGATCTCTCCCTTGTTGAAGACACCCAATGGTGTAAGTTTTTGGATGTTGTGTTGTTGACATGTCCAACTTCTTGGTTACCTATATTGATTTGAGGTTCTTTTGACTTCCTCTATTGACAATGAAGTACATCGGAGCATCCTTCACCCACATCTACGAGTGGAAAAGGTCCTCACCTTGCTTTGGTTCTTCGGGTTCACTTTGATAGACCTTGGTGGAAGGGACAATGGAACTGGGTTACGCATCAATGATCCACTTCCTATAATGTCCCCAACTAGGATGGGTGGAAATATTATGTTTTCTCCCCAGATTATTATTTTTCTTTGTGTGATATTATCAAACACTCTGTTGAAAATTCCTTACAAACAATTTGCATATGTCACCAAGATCGAAATATTTTCAAATATATCACATGCACCCATTACACATAGAATAGATAAGATATCCATGGCATTTTATTATGGTGTGGAATCCAAATCACAAAAAATACAAAGATCCTTATTGGTTGTAACAAGAACTGCAAAAACTCCTAAACACGCAGATCTATTGGCTTCCAAGTAGTAGAAATATCTACTAAAAAGAAGAACAATAAACCTATTAATGATGTGTAATATGTCATCAATATATTTCTTCCCCTGGACTATCTCACCTTCGCTGGTGCGAAATCAATCTTCTCCACAAAACACCTACCATTGTGATATGTTCGTCTGTAACTCAACAAACCTACAACCCCAATTCCCAAAGATCCTCACTAGATGAGGTTGTGCAACAAGTGGGCTCTCATGAGACTAGGATGAACAACATGTGGGGCCTTGTGGGTTGTCCTGTGTTCAAACCGCGAGGGTGTCTCCTGTCACTATTTTCCTGAAACCTTTCTAGTATCTGCAAAACCAACTATTGTCCTCCTTCATAAAAATCCATCAACTCCATATACATGTCGATCTACCTCCAACCAAAAAAAACTCAATTGAAGCTCTAATGGAAATCCTAGATGGATTTCCCTCTCATCTAAGCTCCAATGCAAATCCTAGATGGATTCCCCTCTTGTATAACTAGGGTGGATATTGCACCACTGAAACAAAACCAATAGTGGAAGGGTTTTTCTAAACACTAACGAAATAATGGCTCCAAGAGCACCTCCAAAATGAGAGATCAGATAATAATTCCAAAGTGAGGTGCTACCCCTCCTATTATCCTTTCTCCATGACTTCTATAACTTTATCTTTTTTTACCAAAACAAATGTAACCCTTATCCCCTTTTTAACTAAATCAAATATGACCCTTATCCACTTTTTTCTTTCACTTTAGGAATAAAATTCACTTTTAGTAATAATAGATAAGTAACTTATTAATCTAATGTCACTTTAAATACATAAAATATCCTAACTAAGTGACATTAAATAACCCCTTTTGACTCCCTTTTTCTTCACTAACAAGCCACAAAACTCATTTTAATTGTCGAACAGGGGAATCCAAAAATGGGGATATAACACTTCCCCCTGTCTTTTTTTTTTATTCTAAGACATAACCCACATTTGTATCCGAGGCTTTCAACTTGACCACCAACGACCTCTTGAAGTGAAATTCATTGGTGTTATTCTAGGGATTTTTATGGAATTCACACCACTTTCCAGTGTCTTTCTTCGTCTTCAAATTACCCTTCTTTGTTGGAGGCTTGGATTGGTTGTCCTATGGTGATCCATCCTTGCTTTGTATTTTGTTTTTCGGTTTGGGGATTCCTTTTCCCTAATTATGCTATGAGGAATTCATAGATCCAAACTTGTGCTTCTTTTATTTAATGTTTTCTCAATTTTGACGACATATCGATAAGTCACACCCAGTGATGAGATGTCTAGAAACTCCACTTTTGTTGGGATGTATTGATGCAGACTGTTGTGATACTTGAGCACTAGATGTCATTCAAAGTCTTTTATACCCATATTGGTGTGCAAGGTAAGGAAGACATTTGTGAACTCTGGTACTATTTGGTCCCTTTCCTCCCACAACATGGTCCATTTTGTATACTGGTCATCGTAGCTTCCAATAGGGAAATATTGTTCCTTAATAGCATCCCTAAAAGAAATCCATGTGGGTATGACTGAAAAAAATGTGGATTTCTCCATGGCATTTTTCTCACATTAAGTATCCCACCAATCCTTGATATGGGGGACAACCTTAAGGAGCACAAAGGTCATGCTTTCTCTATCGAAAAAGTTATGGATAGAAAAAAACCCTTTGAGTGATTCAACCATTTATCTATGGAATCTACATCTATCTAAAATTCAAATATAGGAGTATCAAAACTAACTTGTACCTTGAAGGGGTGGTGCTTCCAAAGAAGTCTCTTGACGAAGATGTGTCGCCTATTGGAAGTTTCCGAAGGATCTAGGAAAAATTATCCATCATACCGTTCCTTTGTTTTGCGAGGTCTTCCTTGAGCAACAGTTTTATAGGATCTCTTGATCTATCGTCTCTATTTTCTTCTTCTATGGGAGGCCATCAGGGTCAACGAGGATGTTCCTACAAAGGTTCAAATAGTTTGATTCCCAACTCCTTATGTGAGATCGGAAGAG
>CBVK0100635384.1:0-11378 GCA_900067695.1 Picea abies | reverse complement strand
AGTGAATTTATACAACCTTGACTTGTGATCCACCTCACCAATTGCAATGAAGGAATTGTCATGCATATCAATTACTAAAAATGAATCTGAAGTAAATTCAACCTTTTTACCTTTCTGAGTGATCTGATAAACTAAGAGAAGATTCATAGAAATATTTAGAACATGTAAAACATTCTCAAAACTGCCATTATGGAGTTCCACTATCCCTTCTCATGCTACTTCTACCAGAGTATCATCCCCCATGAGAATAGGGGGTCTTGAGCATGGACTCAAAGAAGTAAAAATTTCCTCTTTAGCTTCCATATGATGTGTTGTGATAGAATCTATAATCCATGAATCAGATGAGGAATTAATTGCAACCAAAGCATGATCATTACCTTTCTTAGGCACATGGTCTTCTTCCCTCTGCTTCTTGACTCCCTTTGGAATGAAGTTTCCAAGGTTGTCATGTTGAAGTACCTATGCCATAAGATCGATCTGTTTCTTCATGCATGTGGATTCTTCATGATTCAGTTTATTGTAGTAAGTGCATTGCTTTCCCTTCTTCTTCTTCTTGGACTCTGAAGAGTCTTTGGAACTTGAATAATCATTAAAGGGTTTGGAATATCCCTCCTTCTCGATATGTTTCTCCTTCTCGTTCTATTTGGATGATCATTTTCCATCATGCATAGTGAGTGCATGTGATTTGGGATCCTTGATGAGGCCCATCTGTATGAGTTTTTTCTTCTCTTGTGTAAGAGACTCAATGAATTGAGCTAGTGTAGGCATTTTCCAATTTGTTCCAAAAAGACATCTGCTAGAATGGAAATTGGAGACATATACAATGTATTTTGGTCCTAGCTTGGCCAAGATTGTTAGAATAAGTTGTTTCTCTTATGTAGACTTATCAATACCACATTCACCCAAGCTCAATATCAAAGATTTAAATTTAGTAAATAAATCCAGCATATTATCAAAACTTTTAGGGTCAAAGGTATTCAACTCTACCTCAAGCATATGACCTCACATCTCATCCTGCTTTCCAAAGAGTTCTTCCAAGGTTGTACAGATCTCGTTTGGATTCTTGTAGCGACAACATGAAACCATAGATCAATGGATATTAACTCAAGAAGTAATCATGTGGCCTCATCCTTACAGTTCGCCCATCTGGTCTTCTCAAGCATTCATGTAGGTTCTGTTTCTGTCACCATCGTCAAATTATACAGTCCTTTTCTTTTGATTTGGAATGTGGACTTCAAATTCCATTCAAAATAGTTGTACGTTGTGAGTATTATCACCAGACTTTATTGAAGAAGTTGCATCGCTTCCATCCTGCTATTGATTCTGAAAAGATCCTGAAAACCCAGATCGTGGATTTCGAGATATGATAGATGGTTCTATGGCAGCTATAGATATGATCAAACAACTATATCTCCTAAAATATTATGCAGGTTTTGGAGATTTTTGGTGAGCATGCGCATCACTATGTTATATGTCTATGGTCCAAATTTCAGCCCGACCCAAATCGCAGATTTTGATATATGGTTATTTTACTGCAGAAACCCAATTTTCTGGAGGGTTGTTGAATTGTTGCACTGTAGAGAAGGAAAAAGTGCGACGATGTTGAATCGTCACACCCTAGTGAAGGACACAGTGCGACGATTGTGAAAAAATGAATCGTTGCACCCCAGATGAAGAGCACAATGCGATGATGTCGTACCTCGATTGTGTATAGGCTACAATGATTCCAAGTCTGAGTGCAATCGCCGCACCCTTCGATAGGGATAGGCTGCGATGATTCCAATCATCTCACCTTTCGATAACGATAGGCCGTGAAGATGGCAGAAACTAGGTTTACTCAAATCCTCTTTATCTCTTGTCTAGATTGTCTAGGTTGCTTCAAGCAACTCGGCTCTGATACCATGTATGTGTTTCATGAAAACCTGCATAAGAGACCTAGCTAAAGCATACACAAACAAAGCTTATCAAGAAAAGGAAGAGAGATACAATATGAAGAATGAGAATCAATGTATCTTATGATTTAATCAATGAGTGAGTGATCTTCACTCATATAGGCAATGACATCCTATAATTAGGAATGCATGCATAATAGTGATGGTATAAAATTAGAAATTTTAAAATAGAACTAGTTAGTTAACTCCTACTGAACTAGTGTTACTCCCTCTGAACTAGTGTGCTAAAAATAGAAATTTCTCCAACAAAGGGACTAGAGTGTTTCTAACACCAACATCTCGATTTTTCATGGGGTTAGGCAGGAAGAGATGGGAATGTCACCTTGGTTTTAGAGCCCCAACAAGAAAACACATTAGACTCTAAGCCAAATCTCCTCGAAACTAAAGTCCAAGCATGAATTCCCTTTTGTTTTGTATTTTTTATAATATTTAATTTTTAATGCATTTTATAATTTATAATTTTAATTTTAATTTTAAAGAATAACAAGAAAGTTAAATATAAAATAGAAAATATATATTTATATATATACAAGTGTTAAAAGTTTAACAAATTAAATTAGTGCATAAATATAATACAAAATATTATTAAAGACAATTTAAACACATTTAAAAGTTAAAGAAGTAGACATAACAATAAATAATGATATTCATTATGAATTGTGTTTTGTTTATTTCATTGTCTTTAAAATATTCTTATAAAAAAGCATTAAAAAATAAAGATGAAAAATAAAGAAAATAATATACATATAAAAGATTGAAATAAAGATGTTGAAATGTTTTATTTTTTTATTCTTTTAATGACATGATGAAAATTAAGGTGAAATAGATAAGAAACAAAATCAGAAACAAAGATGAGCTTTATTGATGAAACCTTTACATATTTCCTTTAATCATTTTTAAGCTTTCATGCTTCTGCGAAGACCTGGACCCTGAGTGAAACTCTAACTATTCTAGGTGGTTATCCATCTCACACTAAAATAGCCAATTACAAAAGTAATTTAACAAAGAATATCAAACATGCTTGAATGTGAATAGTGAAACTTTAAAATTATCATCTACATATGAGAAAAACTTATTAGCCATGAGAACATAATCACAATACAACAAACTCAAAAAAATGAACAGGTTACCTCAAAGATGCCATCAATCTCCATTTTCCAAGCTCCTTTTGCTACTCTACAAGTCACCCCTGCTATCAACAACCCATCAAATCCCTTGGAGAAAATATGCAAAGTATGAATGATGAAAATATTTACAGATTTCTCTCTCTTGCTCCTAGCATACCTCTCATGATTTTCCCTCTTTTTTGGTTGAGTTTCTTATTTTATAATCTTTGATGGACAATTTGAGTAGTTAGGTTCATTTTGGTTCAACGAACTAAAGCCTAAACAGGTTGGAACTGATAACTTTTTAAATATTTTAAAATAAAATTTAATGAAAATTTTGTTCATCTTTTTAATCCGCATGTTTTCCTTGACTCCATGATTCTTGGCTCTTTTGAAACTTGGAAGTCTACTTTGAATGCGTTAGTTCGTCAATATTAAATTATTCTCAAAATGCCTCATTTCTCATCTTAAATTCCATGAAGCTTGATCTTGAACACTTCATCTACGTCATAATTCTGTAGAATATGGACATGACCAATCTTTTGATATCATGTTAGGACAACAACATTAAACATTTGTATAATATAACCACTTTTCACTCGTGCCCAAAAAACTCAACTTCAAGACATTCACAGAAGATTACACAGATCCAAAGAATTCACATTAAGTTTTATATCCTTATATCCTTAGTTTTCTCGATCCAGAGAATTCACATTAAGTTCTATATCCTTAGTTTTCTCATTTGTCTTTGATGTATGAACATGCTGAGTCATAACATTGCCAATGATATTTACAATGGAGTTATATGAAATGCATTGTGTCTTAATATTACGAAACCTTGTCTTTATTGCAAACGATAAATCCCTTCATGATGTATTGTCCATCATAGGTTCTTGTGATAATCGAGCTCTACATATCCTTTTAAATGACATTGTTGCCTCATGGGGCGTAGTAGAAAAAATATTCACCGAATTAAGAAGATGTATCATTCTCCCAAACAAATCCAATTTTAAATATAACGTGAATACCATGTTTTTATTTAAATAATAAAGGAGTCAAGTGAAGGAACACATGGAAAATATAATATAATGATATAATTATTTATTTTTCAATGGCATGCATTAATACCAAAGTTATGGTATAAATTAATGTTATAATTTAAAAAGTGAATGGGATATATTCTTGAAAAGTGGGTCACGCATGGAAGTAGTATGGTGGGTTTTTGAACTTAGATAATTATCCACTTTCTTTTAGTTAAAGAAAAGTAATGATAATAAGGTGAGGTAAGGAAATGAGTATGACAATAATGGGTGAATGAAAAATAGTATATGAGAAGTGAGAAATGGGATCCAAAATTAGTGATAATTGAAGAGCTTCAATAATTTTGTCAAGTACGATGTTATTCTTAACGAATGTATCTATGTCTATCTGAGAGCTTGTAACTTGTGCAATTTTAAAAATGACCAACAACCATTATTATTAGAAAATATTAATTATAACTTAAAATATTTTTTAATGACATTTTCTTTGAATGTGTAGCAACAACTTAGTGGGAGCGCACAAGACTTTGCACAAGCAATTGTGACATGAGGGGGGGAACCTAACAACTCCTTATTGTCTAAATACTATTAACCAAAAATGCAGTCAACAAGGGGAACCTAGTGTGATGCCTTTGAACTTATATTGGTGGCCCTCTTGGTTGAATTACATGGTTAATTCCTTACAATCCATGAGAATGGGACCTAGAGTCTTGAGTCATTCGACACCCAACACAATGTCACAACCACCCATGTAGATAGAAAACATATAATATTTCATGTGGTATTGACCAATTTGGATACGTACATTTTCACAACGCCCCCACATTTCATGGACCTACCATTGGCAATCATGATTTGAAAATTATTGATTGCACATATATAACAATTAGTTTCTTGGGAAATGCGACGATGAATAAAATTATGGGTGCTTCCACTGTAAAAAAGGATGATGACCTTATTATGCTTAATGTAACCAATTAGCTTGAGGGTTTGGGGAGCATAGAAGCCAGTGGGAGCATTCATGGAAATGATCGGTTCAACTTCAGGAGGATCATAATGTGGAGTCATGTCAATGGGTTCAGGTGACTTGACCATAGGGGGAGCCTCAACATCTTCTTCAACAACATTCTCAGAGATGGACATAAAAAGATTCGGTTCCTTACACTTGTGCCCGGGAAAATATTTTTCATCACAATTATAACAAAGGACCTTGAGTTGGCGTTCATCCATTTCTTCCCTGGTCAATTTTTGGATCTTTAGGGGAGTGAAAGGAGGAGTGGGAGTGACTAGTTTAGGGCGAGGAATAAAGGAGGGTTTTCAGGTTTGATAATAGAAAACCTATTGTGCTTCCTTATCACTTTTAGTATCCTACACCCAACTCTAAGGCAGATCCATGAGTACATGGGCATGGATCGCTTCCTTGAGGCCATTAATAAAACATTCACGGAAAAAAGCATCATACATGCCCTCTGCACGGAAAGACAAATGCTCAAAAGTAGCTATGAAGTCTTCCACTATGCCAGATTGTTTCAACTTTGTCAAACGACCTAAATGGTGGGTGTAAGTGTCAAAGCATTCATAAAGTTCTACAACAAATTGTGTCCAAGCCACATACCCTTGGAGAGTGTTTTTTCGTCATTGCCACCATTACCACCATTCCAGATCTATATGGAGAACACCATACCTTAGCTTGGCCAGCGCATCCGTGATGTCATACAAACATATATAGTGTTCCATTTTAGTGACCCAACCTGTGGGATCTGAGCCATCAAATTTCTTCACCTCCATGCGAGGGGGACATAGGTCCCGTTGAAATTTGTGGGGAGAAAAAAAGGTGGATTGGGAGGATTCATGAGCATCATGGTAATAAGGTGTGGAAGAAGATAAACGATCTGGGTTGGGCTTAAAAAAGGTGGTCAAATTGTTCACTGCATCCTGGCATTGCTAGCAGTCAATTGAGTGATGGTTGTGGGAAGTGATTCGATCAAAGTAAGATGAGAGTTGATGTTACCAATACTGGACATCATGGAAGAGATATCACTCCAGGTTTGATCATGATATTTGGCCAAGGTGGTGAGACGTTGTTCTCAATCTTGGTTGCGAGTGTGGACCATGGGGATGGGATAGGGGGGAAATGGGAATGCCCAAAAATGAGTCACTGATGATTGGTACCACTATGATCAATGAAAAGAAAGGAAGTCAATGTAATAGATGCACAATAGAAGTGTCGGGAAGGGGTCAGGTCCAGGAAAAAAAATGTTGAAGAATGATAGGTATGAATGCGAATAGGGTGAGGAGAGGAATCCAATGGAATAGGTCTCAAATAATGGTGCCACAAAAATCCAAACTTTTTTATATTATTATTACTCATGTGGAGTTATACTCTGATCTGAATAATACTGCAGTGATGAAATGGCCAAATGTTTAACATGAACAAATGTGTAGGAATTTCGCAACCAGAATGTAAGGTACAGTTGCATGACAATAGTTCTTGTTTGTTTTGTTTCTTTTTCCACCCGAAAGGTTAGGGTATTCAAGGTTTCCCATCTCAAACTTTCACACATATTGTATAGTGTCCACTGGTTTCCTTTTTAAATCAGGTTTGTTTCCAATAGATTGTTCCCTCACTCTTGAAAAATGAATCCACCTTAGAAGGAAACTTTGATTGTTTTCCAATCACTTTTCGAATCCATCCATTCCCAAAAATAGCATTGTCGACAACATCACATCCTTTGATAGAATTCAATGAAACATCATCTTGTCCTATCTCTTTCGTTAATTCCTGGACCTCCTAAAGATCCAAGAGTTTCCCAAAATTCTCCTCAACTATTTATGCAATGTTTATTTGAATTGAAGGAGATCTTATGGACATGACCAATATTTTGATATCATGCTAGATCAACAACATTAAATGTTTGTATAATATAACCACTTTTTACTCGTGCCCAGAAAACTCAACTTCAAGACATTCAAAGAAGGTTACAAAGATCCAAAGACTTCACATTAAGTTCTATGTGCTCAATTTTTCTCATCCGTGTTTCAAGTATGAGCATGTTGAGTCATGACATTGCCAACGATATTTACAATGGAGCTATATACAATGCATTGTGTGTTAATATTACGAAACCTTGTCTGTATTTAAAACGATAAATCCCTTCATGTTGTACTGTCCAACATAGGTTCTTGTGATAATCGAGCTCTGCGTATCCTTTTAAATGGCATTGTTGCCTCATGGAGCGTAGTAGAAAAAATATTCACCGAATTAAGAAGATGTATCATTCTCCCAAACAAATCCAATTTTAAAGATAACGTGAATACCAACCTTTTATTTAAATAATAAAGGAGTCAAGTGAAGGAAACAAGGAAAATATAATAAAATGATATAATTATTGCTTTTTCAATGGCATGCGGTAATGCCGAAAAGTGAATGGGATATATTCTTGAAAAGTGGGTCATGCATGGAAGTAGTATGGTGTGTTTTTGAACTTTAGATAATTGATACACTCTCTTTTAGTTAAATAAAAGTAATGATAATAAGGTTGATAATAAGGTGAGGTAAGGAGATGAGCATGAGAATAATGGGCGAATGAAAAATAGTATATGACAAGTTAGAAATGGGATTCAAAATTTGTGATAATTGAAGAGTCTCAACAACTTTGTCAAGTACGATGTTATTCTTTCCAAATGCATCTATGTCCATTTGAGAGCCTATAACTTGTGCAACTTTAAAACTGACCAACAATCATCGTTATTATAAAATATTTATCATAACTTAAAATATTCTTTAATGACATCTTTTTTGAATGTGTAGTAGCAACTCAGCGGGAGCGCATAAGACTTTGTGCAAGCAATTGTGACATGAGGGGGGGAACCTGGAAATGCTTTATCGACTAAGTACTATTAACAAAAAATGTAGATAACAAGGGGGACCTACTCTGATGCCTTGGAACTTATACTAGTGGCCCTCTTGGTTGAATTGCATGGTTAATTCCTTACAATCCATGAGAATGGGACCTAGAGTCCTGAGCCATTCGGCACCCAACACAATGTCACAACCACCCATGTCCATAGAAAACATATGATATTTCATGTGGTACTGACCAATTTGGAGATGCACATTTTCACAAAGCCCCCCACATTTCATGGACCTGCCATTGGCAATCATGATTTGAAAATTATTGATTGCACATATATAGAAATTATTTTCTTGGGAAATGTGGCGATGAATAAAATTATGGGTGCTTCCATTGTCAACAAGGATGATGACCTTCTTATGCTTAATGTAACCAATTAGCTTGAGGGTTTGGGGAGCATAGAATCCAGTGGGAGCATTCATGGAAATGACCAGTTCAACTTCGGGAGGGTCATAATGTGGAGTCATGTCAGTGGGTTCAGGTGACTCGACCACAGGGGGAGCCTCAACATCTTCTTCAACAACATTCTCAGAGATGGAAATAAAAATATTTTGTTCCTTACACTTGTGCCCATGAAAATATTTGTCATCACAATTATAACAAAGGCCCTTGAGTTGGCGTTCATCCATCTCCCCTCATCAATTTATGGATCTTTAGGGGAGTGGATGGAGGAGTGGGAGTGAGTAGTTTAGGATGAGGAATAAATGAGGGTTTTCTGGCTTGATAATATACAACCCGTTGTGCTTCCTTATCTCTTTTAGTAAGTTCCACCCAACTCTAAGGCAGATCCATGAGTACATGGGCATGGATTTCGTCCTTGAGGCCATTGATAAAACATTCACGAAAAAAAGCATCAGACATGCCCTATGTATGGAAATCCAATCGCTCAAAGTTAGTTATAAAGTCTTCCATTGTGCCAAATTGTTTCAACTTTGTCAAACAACCTAAATTGTGGGTGTGAGTGTCAAAGAATTCATAAAGTTTTGCAACAGATTGTGTCCAAGCCACATACCCTTGGCAGACATATTTTTTCCATTTTCACCATTGCCAGCATTCCATATCTATATGGAGAACACCATACCTTAATTTGGCCAGGTCATCAGTGATGTCATACAAGGAGAAATAGTGTCCCATTTGAGTGGCCCAACCTGTGGGATCCGAGCCATCTAATTTTTTCACCTCCACGCGAGGGGGATGCAGGTCCCGTTGAAAGTTGTGGGGAGGAAAAAACATGGACTGGGAGGATTCAAGAGCATCATGGTTATAAGGTGTGGAAGAAGATAAAGGATCTGGGGTGGGCTTAAACAAGGCAGTCAAATTGTTCACTGAGTCCTGGCATTGCTCACAAGTGGCAGTCAATTGAGTGATGGTTGTGGGAAGTGATTCGAGCGGAGTAAGATGAGAGTTTATGTTACCAATACTGGACATGATGGAAGAGATATCACTCCAGGTTTGGTCATGATCTTTGGCCAAGGTGGTGAGACGTTGTTCCCAATCTTGGTTGCGAGTGTGGGCCATGGGGATGGGATAGGGGGGAAAATGGGACCGCACAAAAATGAGTTATTGATGATTGGTACCACTACGATCAGTGCAAAGAGAGGAAGTCAATGGAATAGATGCACAATAGGGGTGTTAGGAAGGGGTCGGGTCCAGGAAAAAAAATGTTGAAAAATGATAGGTATGAATGCGATTAGGGCGAAGAGAGGAATCCAATGGGATAGGTCTCAAATAATGGTGACAAAAAAAACCAAACTTTTTTTTATTATTAGTACTCATGCAAAGTTATACTCTGATCTGAATAATACTACAATGACCAAATGACCAAATGTTTAACAGAAACAAATGTGTAGGAATTTCTCAACCAGAATGCAGAAGGTACAATTGCACGACAATAGATCTTGTCCATTTTGTTTCCTTTTCCATCCCAAAGGTTAGGGTATTCAAGGTTTCTACAGACAATATTTTTCCCTATGTTATAGCTCTCTGATATATGTGCGAGGTCCAATAGTAGTACTTGACCCAATATCTTAGGGCACCAACTAAGGAGGCTAGACCATGCCCTTAGTCGTACTATCCGACTACCCGGGTACTAGGGAGTATATTCTCGAGTGTTGTTCTCGGTGGCACTATAGAAGTTAGGTGGCAAATTAGTTTATCTACAGAGGGCTTCATGATATCTAGGTCGATCCATATATAGGTTTTATTTTTATGCACTACCACTCGAAGAGGTACCAACATGGATTACAAGGGTGGCCAACAATGTGTGCTTAAGTACCACTTGTAGTTCCTGCGTGCATGCGTCCTCGAATGTGGATTTATGCGATGAACAACTAATCTTTGTAGATTTAAGATGTCAGAATACGTCTCTACCCTGAAAAAAACTAACCCACAATTTTCTGCCAAGGAAAGTACTCTGATACCACTTGTAAGGTACAAGATCTATTATAATAGCATGAAAGAGAAATATTTCAAAGAATAACAATGGAACAACACAATAGATGAAACTATTGCACCAAATAATATCTTTATTAATAGGAAACAATGTTCACGTACCTCTTTGAGGGGGCAACCTCCAACATAGCAACATTCTATTACAATAATTCTCAAGACAAAAATTCTCATACCCTCTACTCCTATTTATACTAAATATATCTATCCAAAAGAATAATCTAGAGGAAGATCCCTCTAGAAGCAGTAGGTCTTCTTACATTTGACTTATTCTTCCTTATTGCTAGGACTTATTAATATTAACCTTTATAACATGGAGATATATTATTCTACCTGCGTGAGGTGTTAGGGAGGTTAGGTCCCTAACACAAACCCCGAGCCCCAAATTAAAAAAACAAAACTCTGAACTTTGCACCAAAATCATTGAATCCAGAGCAACGAAGAAAAGGGTATCCATGAGACCCTGAATGATCCTGAATCTTGAGAGGGAGAAGATAAGAGAAGTAAAAGGAAGCCCACAAAGGGGGGGACATCACTACAAATAAAATCGGCGGTGAACAGAGGCCATGAAGACCACAAATCATCAAGGCAGAGAATTCGAACACTGAAGACTAGATCTGAGCAGCCCCACAAACCAGTGGCATGCAAAACAAACACCCCAACTTTCCCGATATACTGGAAACAAAACGGAATCCAGGAAGAATCCACACCCCTCCTGATGAATGACAAAAACCGTCACTCCATCAAACTGGCATGATCCCATCAGGGATCAAGAGCCAAGGATGAAAAATCTCCACTTCAATGGGAAGGAAGAAACTATCGACTATGGAAAGAAAGGGAACGACAAGGAAAAGAGGGGTTTTCCGCTGAGGAAACCCTATCCACAAACCCCGAAAGCGCTCAACCTCCTTCCATATA
>CBVK0100635383.1:0-11378 GCA_900067695.1 Picea abies | reverse complement strand
AAGTTCCCTTTTTGGGTGGCATGTTGGCCAAGTATCACTTTTGAACCTTGATTTTGAGGTGGTTCTACTAGACAACATTTCTTCTATTGTATCTCCCAAGTTTCGAACCTTCTGGGTATGAAACTTTCTTTTATGTAGTTCTCTGATATTTCTCCTCTGCAATTCCATAGGTCTAATCAAAATTGAATGTTCCAAGTAGAATTTATGGTAAATTCCCCACAACTTGTCGATTTTTGGCCGTTCTAGGAGATCTCACTTGTATAGAGTTTCCTGCACAAAATAATTGATATAAAATTCTAAAACTCATACTTGAAATACTACAGACTATCCAAAATCCAATGAAACCAGTCCCACTCAATTTGGATACTCTAGGAAGAAATTATGATTGTTTTACTTGGAACACCTTCTTGAGACTAGTCAATATGAATAGTCAGATACCCTATCTTACACAGGGTGTATCTACAAATTTAAGATGAACCAGAATCTGAAATTTTTACCAAAGATACCTTACTAATTTTTGTGAATAGCCTTCGGAGTTCAGGGTCTGAAACGTTATAGAAAATTGTTTATAGCAAAAATTCCGCAATGACGCATTTCAGGATGATTCCTGAACCCTATCTTGTACAAGTTGTATCTCCGAAAGTATAAGGCCTCAAGAGCTGAAATTGTAACCCAACGTACCTTGGTCCATCTACTAAATATCCTCCAAGTTGTTCCTTCTTAAACGTTGTAGAAAAAAAGTTATAGCGAAAATTCAAAGGTGTCTCAGATGTAGCAGCGAAACCCCGAGACCTTAAGCTCTGATTTCATAGGTTAGGAACCAAATATCAATATAGCATAGAAAAACCTCAAAAAAGGTACTCAACACCTTGAAAAAGAGATAGTTTCAGATAATAAGCCTCTTCGAGGGGGCAACCTCCTTTCACCCCACTTAAATGTTCAAGTACAAGATGATTCCAAATGAAAATGTCTCCTTGGTATATATAGGAGACTAGGAGGTCTAATTACAACTAATGGAATAAATCCGACATAAATAAAATAACATTACTAATGTAATATTCCCCAATTAAGGGGTAATGAGCCAATATTAGGGCTTAACAATAAATCTATAAAAGGAAGGAATTTCATGGGAGAAAAGGAGGAAGTGTTGAGAAGTAAGCTTATGTTGTAGAGTTTTATAGTGCTTCAACAAGCCTTCATCCTTCAAATATGAGTTTTCATTTCCAGTGTGGGGGCTAAGGATTACTTCGATCAATGAACTACAAGATGTGTCAATCACGACTCAAGGTAAATCTTGGTTGATGTAATGTTCTCCATTTATTAATATAGATCTACATTGTCATGGTTTTCCCTTTCCATTGATGGTGTATTCAGTTGTGCATAGTAATAAATGGTATATCTAATAGTACTTGAGTAGATTGGGTTAGATCTAGTTTACACATTACATTGATATTGCTTGAAAGGTTTAATATTGGCAATTTTTATTCTCTTGCATGCATGAAGCAAGTTCTATGAGCTAGAATGATATTTTTGGAGATGCAGCATCAAAGAATACGTATGAAAAACCATCGGGAATCAGGTTTGAGCCATTCTATATCCTTTTTTCGTGGCCACAATAAACCCCCCCTTTTTTTCATTTAATGAGGAAAATGATCTAGGTGGATATTGGTGGCCACCCACCTATTCCAACTGACTCATCTTGACACTTTTTAGTTTAGTGTGTTCTTTGTAATGCTTTGTCATTGTGGGTTTTTCACTTTTAGGGTTGTTTGAATCCCTACACATATTCCAGGTGGATATTGGTAGCTAGCCACCTAATCCAACTGGATTGATTTGGAATTTTTCATGTTAGTACATCTTGTTGTACTTCCGCGGCTGTTTTGGGGCCCTAAAAAACGTTTTTTTGGCTTGCCACAGTCAAATTGCAGATGGAGTTAGAGTTTGATGGAATAATGTGTATTTCTCAAAAATACCTTTCCAACGGGCTATCACACACCTATAACATAGATCGTATGAAAAAGTTACAACCCTGAGAAATTAAGGTACCAACTTAACCATAAGGGGCCACATAACTTTTTGGTGTTTCATCTCCTAAGGATAGGTTTTTGGATGTCTTGGGTTTTCGCATTCATAAGTAATGTTAAAAAAGCCTCTAGAGCCTCATTGTAATCATCCTTCTCAAACGAATGCATGCATCATCCACATCTCTTCTTAGAGATAACTACCACCATTCAAGCAAGTTTTTTTTAGTTTTGCAGTTTTACAGTTTCAACCTATTATCTTTATTCAATATAAGTTATTGTTCACTAGATATTTTTTGTTGTTCTCTGTATCTCTTTGTTATTTTATTCAATCTTTTATTCATTTTGTTCCTCTCATAAATCTGGATTACTGGTATCAGAGCGGTTTTCTCTTCATTTGTTTTTCTTTGTGCATGTCCCCAACAATATCTGGGTACAAGAAGTTGGGACTTGAACTAGTCGAGCCTTTGCAACATCGGTCATGTTGAGCCCAAAAATAAATCATGGGGGACAAGAAAAAATATTATGGAGCAAGAGATCCTTTTAAATTGTTTCTCGAGGAATCATCGGCAGGTCCAGCTACTTGACGACCTCTGCAGAGATCAAACTCTTCTGACATTGCATCTGCAACCCCACACCATTGACTGGCTCTACCACGGAAGAGATATTCACATCAGCCAACAATGTCGTCCTCCCTATGACATAAAGCCCTTCAACAACGAGGTATTGTGTGATATTTATCCCCTTGAATTTTGTGATGTTCTATTAGGCCAACCATATTTTTGGAATTGACAGGTTGTGTATGAGTCTACACCTTCCAGTGTTATTATTACTTTGGGTAGGACATTGTAATGTATACCAGAGGTAGTATCGCCTACCTCTATTTCTTTAATCTCTACTAAGAAATGCAGTAAGGTGATTTCACAAACCAAGAAGTTCATCTTCTTTGTGATCCATGCTCATGGTTAACAGAGGGTCTTCGCCACATCTCTAACCTCTACACAGAGGCTCTCTTTGCAGCAAAAGCATGTGGACAAGACTGTGGAAGATTACATAGACATTTTCTCCTCACCTATTAGGGTACCAATGCACTGTCAAGTCAAACATCCAATTGATATAACCCCTAGTGAACCTCTTCCCAATGGACCACTCTATTGTATTTCATTGATGGAAAATTTTAAAATCAGGTGCTAGGTCCAAGAGTTGCATCAAAAGGGGAAGATACGACCCAATTACTCTCCTTGTAGAAGCCCGATTGTACTAGTACATAAGAAAGATAAAATATGGTGACTCTACATTGATTACATAGCATTAAACAAGATCACAGTTAGGAATCAGTACCCAATTACCTGCATTGATGAACTTCTTTACCAACTAAAGGGGGCAAAGTTCTTCAACAAGATTGACCTGAAGTTTGGCTACCACAAGGTTCCCACAGAACCTACTGATGTATGAAAGACAAATTTCAAATATAAAGAAGGTCTCTTCGAATGGCTAGTCATGCCCTTTGGATTAACAAATGCACCAACAAATTTCATGAGGTTGATGGATGATGTATTGAGATCCTTTACCAAATATTTTGTGGTGGTATATCTGGATGAAATTCTCATCTTCAACAGAACTCGGGAGGAACATATGCAACATATTCAACATGTTTTTATCACTCTATGACAACACAAGCTATATGCAAACTTGGAAAAATGCTCCTTTGGCATGAACAGGGTCCAATATTTGGGCTACATTGTTTATGAGCATGGTGTAAATGTGGATCCAACTAAGATCCAAGTCATTCGTGACTGGCCAGTGCTGACCACACTTACTGAGATTCAAAGATTCTTGGGGCTTGTCAACTTCTATCATAGGTTCATGTTGGGATTCTCCCATATTGCATGGCCCCTCAACCAAGTTACCAAGTGACCTGGAAAGGAAAATTTCACATGGGGGAAGGCACACCAACGAGCATTTGATGATCTGAAGCATCACTTGTGCTCATCTCCAATACTCTCCTTACCCGATATGCAACAAAAATTCAATATTGAGACCGATGCCTTTGATTATGTTGTAGGCACAGATCTCACTCAACACAGTCAAATAGTGGCATACCATATTGATACACTCTCAAATACTGTCCTGAAATACCCCACCTATGACAAGGAAATGTATTCCATTATGCAAGATTGTCGCCAATGGAAACATTACTTTCTGGGAAAGGAGACAATCATCCACACTGATCAAAAGCCTCTTCATTTCATACAGACACAGGGGAAATTGCAGAACGACTTCCATCAAAAGTGGTCTACATACTTGCAACAGTTCCATATCAACATAAAGTATAAGACAGGGACCACATATCATGTTGCTAACTGTCCCAGTTGACCTGTCGTTACTACACTCACCACCATGTTCCATTCCCATGGGAATGAGGAATATGAGTGGCCCCAACCTTATCAGTGTGACACTGAATTCACCACTACCTATGAGCTCGTGGGTACAATATTGGTAGTCACATATTTTCATATTCAAGATGGAATGTTATTCCATTTTTTCTACCTCTTTTTTTCAGCAAGTGAGTGTGAAAAGATTATTTGGGAGGCTCACTACAGTAAGATGGCAGGACATTTTGCATGGAGAAAACTATTGTCGTTCTACAGAAGAATTTTTATTGGCCAAAACTGCGATAGGCCATCAAAAAGTATATCAAATCTTGCATTTCTTGTGCCATTTCCAAGCCATCTATCAAGAATCAAGGCTTGCACACTCCTCTACCTACTCCTGAGAGACCTTGGGAATCCATATTGATGGATTACATGTCTCGCCTTCTGTCCACCAAGTAAGGAAATGATTGTGTATTTGTGGTGGTTGAACTCTTTTAGAAGATGGTCATTCTCACATCATGCAAGAAGAGCATCAAAACTAAAGATACTACCAAGCTATTCTTTGAACGGGTGTAGGTCCATTTCAGGATACCACAGATCATCATCTCATATCGGGACAATAGGTTCCTCAAAACGACCTCCATCAAAAGTTGTCACACACCTACTACAACATAATAGATTTTTTGCCTTTTTCTCTTTCCTTTTTCTCGAGGGATAGAATCCCCGAGTTCCTACAAGGTACTAACGTAGGATAGTCCTTCCTGTTGGGAACTTCCCTAAGCCAATCTTCTGGTTCTTTCATTGAAAACCTGTCTTGTACAACTCAAGTACCAAGTGCGGGCTTCACCTCCATGTTATCATTGGTTATAACCCCGACCAAGCCAAGAGGCACCTTTCACACTTTGCGACTCAGCGATGCACGAGGGTCGAGTCCTTAGACTCTTCAAACCCTGAACCCCAAAATCATACCTTTGGTGAGATCGATGGTTACAAGTCTCTCCCCTGATCCGACGGTCCTCTCCATATCGGGACTTCAGTAACCGAGAGTTCAAGATGAAAGAGGGTCGATTTCTTCGACTCTTGAAACCCCGAAGCCCGAACCCTATTCACACTAAGCCCATTCAGAGTTTCTCACTCCGGGACTTCACGACTTGCGAAGACGAGGGTTATCGCTCTATGGTTTCCTGGGTGCCGAAATGCCAAAAAGTCGAAACCTATTCATACTAAGTTGCTTCAGGGTTTTGCACATTGGGGCTTCGCGACTTGCGAATACGAGGGGTCCTGCCCTTTGGTCTTCCAGGTGCTAAAACACCAAAATGCCAAAAACTATTCTTGCTAAGTTGCTTCGGGGTTTCGCACACTAGGGCTTCGTGACTTGTGAAGATGAGGAGTCCTGCCCTTTGGCCTTCCAGGTGCCGAAATGTTGAAATGTCGAAAACTATTCCCACTAAGCTGCTTCGGGGTTTCGCACACAGGGGCTTCACGACTTATGAATATGAGGGGTCCTACCCTTTGGCCTTCCGGGTGCTGAAATGCCAAAATGCTGAAAACTATTCCCGCTAAGTTGCTTCAGGGTTTCGCACATCGGGGCTTCATGACTTGCGAAGACGAGGGGTCCTGCCCTTTGGTCTTTCGGGTGCCAAAACGATGAAATGTCGAAAACTATTCCCGCTAAACCGATGGTCCATATCACTCATAGATCAACAACCACGAGAATGTTGTGATTTCGTGAATTATGAGTTTGTGCAATCCTACCTGTTGACCACTCCAAGTCACGGGTCAACGAAATGCTACTCGAATGCCACATGTCCTGTGTCGATGGGTGGTTCCAAATTACTTCGGGACTTTCAGGACGTTGCCAAGTCCACCCTACAGCGTATGTAAAGGTTAAGGTCGATGGGCAATAGAGCTCTGATAGATCCTCCCGAGGGTTCTTGGGTAAATTATCCCTAGGTTTGGTGATTTGACTAAAGCCTTCCTAAATCGCTGAGCTATATACTCTACGGTAGGGGGTAAGGTAAAATCATGGGTTTACTATCATAGTATCCCTTTCAAGGTACTTACTCCGACTGGGGAGTGCGAGGAAACTTCCCGGGAGAAGTGCCTTCATGAAATTAAGCCAATGCATAGCATGAGACAGGTAGATGGGGCTGTTCTCCAGGGTACAGACTCGTATCTTGAACCTATTCAATCTATGCCTAGATCGATTATGGTTGTATAAGTATAAGTATGCATCCATTGTTTCCAAATCAAAACACAAGCAAACACTTCCATACAGAAAACATTCATGAGCGTATAAACATGAGCATGCATTCAGTTCGAAATATAAGACATAACACTTATCAGGAAACACCAGTCGTGTTGCGACTATTGAGAGGGGTTCTCGTTTCCACCCAACCGTAGGCTCAGTGAATCCAGATTGATTTACCACTAGCCACCCCCAAGCTAGACCACGATGCTTGGAGATTCAGTCTCCTATTTCCAGCTCAATGGAAGTCCAGAACGAAGGTTTTTCTTCCTCCTCAACTATTCGGGACTCCTTGTCTCTCCAGAGTTCCTTCTATCTTCTTCCTCTGCGATCCCTTGTCGCGTGTGCTCTCTCCCCCACACTTCCTTTCTTTCCTTGTTCTGTAAGGTTGCATGTGGCATGAATTTCCCCATCTGTGGTTAGGTCTGAGGGCTTCTACGGATGGGCAGTTCACCCCCATCCCCTCATTAACTCATGAGGAGCCTCCCCACCTACCATCCTGGTGAGTAATTCATTCCAAGGTCGGAGATTCGCTTTGGTCTTTGAGCCAGTAAAGACCAATACGATATTGGTTCGATGGAAGTTAATGCCACCATTCCAAGTTCCTTCCACCACCTTTCATTAGCCATCGTGGTCTCTTTCAGCACATCTCCCTCCCAGGAATCATGCAACACATATTCATAACATTATTTACATTCATCAACCCTTTATACAAAGGTCTAGCAAATCAAACGTTCACATCTTTGAGTTTGCCATAGTTCTTGGCCAATATAGTTATTTTTACAGATTGGGGGAAACAGGGTGTTACAATTCCCTCCCCCTTAAAGGAAAATTGTCCTCTATGTTCTATCTATCAATAGGATCTGTATGTATAGAAGTAAAAAAAAATCAAATATGCATGTTTCATGGCATCTTCCATTTCCCACGTAGCCTCATCTAGGCCAAAATGTTTCCATTGCACCTTGACCTATGCAATGGTTTGGTTCCTGAGTGGGGTTTCCTTTCTGTCCAGTATGCATTGAGGTTCTGGCAGGAATTATCCCTTCGGTTCCACCTGGATCACAGAGCAGTCGATTACACGACTGGAATCGTGTACATATTTCTTCAATAATAAAACATGGAAAACATTATGTGCTTTTACTGTGGGAGGAAGTGATAGCCTATAGGCTACAGGTCCTACTCTATCTAGAACTTCAAAGAGTCCACAATACCAAGGTGCCAACTTGGCACAATCTCCCATCCTCAGGGAACTCTTCCTAGGCCTAACTTTGAGATATATGTGGTCTCTCGCCTTGAACTCTCTTGGAGCTCTCTTTCAGTCGGCGTAACTTTTCTATCAGTTCTGAGCGACCTTTAGATTTTGTTTTATCTAAGTCACTTGTTGTTCCATTTATTTCAACATGTCGAGCCCAATAGTAACTATGTTTACGAGATTACTCCAATTGACTGGAGTGTTTCATGGCCTACCATAGAGGACTTCGAAAGGACTCATCTTTAGGGATTCTTGGTAGCCATTGTTGTAGGCGAATTTCACCAGTGGCAGGTAGTCTTCCCACTTTTTGGGTTGATGCATTACATGCATCCTTAGCATGTCTTCTAATATTTGGTTCACTCTTTACGTCTGTCCATTGGTTTGAGGATGATAGGATGTGCTAGACAGTAATTTGGTCTCCAGACCAACCATCAAGGATTTCCAAAAGTTGGAAGTAAATTTCGCATCTCTGTCAGACACGATCTCTTTAGGCATACCATGTAGTCTAAATATCTCCTTGATGAATACGTTGGCGATGTCTATTGCCTTGCAAGTCGACTTGACGGGGATAAAATGAGAGGACTTGCTTAATTTATCCACCACTATCATGATGGTGTCATTATGTTTGGTCGATGTTGGTAATCTGGTGATGAAGTCCATGGAAATGGTTTCCCACTTCCACTCTGGAATTGGTAGAGGTTGTAATAATCCTGTTGAGTGTCGGTGTTCTGCTTTAACCTATTGGCATTCTAGGCACTTAGCTAAATAGTTATCTATGCCTTTCTTTAACCCAGGCCTATAGAATTGTTTCCTAGTGGCCGTGATCATCTTTTGATATCTCAGATGACCAGTATATGGTATTTTATGTAGTTCATCCATTATGAACCTCTTCAAGTCGTCACAATCTGGAATATACAATCTGTTTCTGTAAGTTATTAGGCCTCCTTCTATCATCTGGTAGCCTTCATATGTTATCTCTGTGGGTTCTTTCTCTAGGTACAATGTCACGGTCTGAAGAATGTGTCTGTTTCTTTTGCATTCCGAACTCTTTCCTTGACATCCATCTCGCAGGTCCTTACCATTGCTAGGTGAATTGTTTTCATACTTTTGCTAAGGGTATCAACCACCTTATTTTCCTTTCCTTTAATATGTTTGATTTCAAAATCAAACTCGCTAAGGAGGGCCATCCACCTAGCTTTTCTGGCATTGAGCTTTGGTTGGTCAAACAGATATCGCAATCCACAATGGTCTGTCATAAGTACAAATTTCCTTTCCAGGAGGTAATGCCTCCACATTTTTAAGGCGTGCACTATGGCGGCCATCTCTAGATCATGGGTCACATAGTTGACTTTGTGTTCATTCAATTCTCAGGATTCATAGCAGACCACACTTCCTCTTTTCATAAGGACTCCTCTGAGCCCTTTCTTACAGGAATATATGCATATGAGGAAGTCAGCTTCAGGATCAACGATCTTCAACACGAGTGCGTGGGTCAGTAGATGTTTCAAGGTTTGAAATATTTCTTCACATTTTTGTGTCCACGTGAATTTAGTCCCCTTCTTCTGGAGGGCAGTGATTGGACACCCAATATTGGAGAATCCTTTTATAAATATCCTATAGTATCCTTCTAAGCCCATAAAGGATCTAATATCTGAAACTTCCTTTGGGGTAGGCCATTCCATGATAGACTTGATCTTGTCAGGATCTACTACTACTCCCTCTTCAGATATGACATGGCCCAAGTAATGTATTTTCTTATGGAAAAAGTCGCACTTGCTAAATTTGGCATAAAGATGATGTTCTCTTAACACTTGAAGCACAAGTCTAAGTTGTTCCTCATGTTCCTCTCTATTCTTGAAGTAAATTAATATATCATTAATAAAAACTAGTACAAATTTGTCTAGGAATTTGCTGAGCACATTGTTCATCAAGCACATAAAAGTGGTAGGGGCATTGGTCAATCCAAATGGTACTACAACAAACTCATAGTGACCATATCTCGTCTTGAAGGCAGTTTTGTGGATGTCTTCACCCTTGATTCAGACTTGATGGTATCCATATCTCAAATCAATATTTCAGAATATGAAAGCACCTCCCAATTGATCGAATAGGTCATCGATGTTGGGTAAGGGGTACTTGTTCTTTATGGTTACCTTATTGAGTTGTCTATAATCTATGCACAGTCAGAGGGTACCGTCTTTCTTTTTCACAAACAGGATTGGTGCTCCCCATGGAGACATGTTGGGTCAGATATAACCTCTATCCATCATTTCTTTTAGTTGTAATTTAAGCTCAACTAGCTTAGGTGTGCTCATCTTGTAGGGTGTCCTAGACACTGACACTGCTCTCAGTGCAAGTTCTATCGAGAAGTCAATGTCCCTTCTTGGAGTTAAACCCAGTACCTCTTCCAGAAATAAATCTCTATATTCTCTTAGTGTGGGGTGGTCTTTGAGGCTTGGTTTCTCATATTCAACCGATTTCAACACCTGTATCACCTATAGTGGACATCTCTTTTTGCAATACTTTTTCATTTGAAGAGCTGATATCTTTCTCACCGAGATAGGTTTCTGGATCCCTTGAAGGGTTATCCTTCTTCCTTCTTCACTTACACATTCTAAGGTTCTATGGTAACAGTCTAGTCTGGATTTATGCATGGCTAGCTAGTCCATACCAATCAACAGTTCATACGATCCTAGGGCTAATATGTTAAGGGTTGCTTGGGTGGGGAATTCACCCATAATGAATTGGCAAGCTGGTATGACTTTCACTACCTTTCTCTTGGTGCTAGTGGCTAACTGTACCAACCATGGCTTGGTGTGTTTACATCGCTGTAGTTTACACTTATCAATAGCCTTAGGGCCTATATAACTCAAATTTGAACCAGGGTCAATCAGAATAGACACTAGATGGTTGGTGATCATACCTTCTATTTCCACCACTGAATCTTGGTGGTCAGCTTGGCTGTTATCCAAGGCTACATAAATTTGCGGCACACTCCTGGCCACATCATTGATGGTGGTAGCTTCTTGAATGTTGTAAATTCTCTGGTTATTCTATTGTTGGTGCGGGAAGTTCCTCAGTAGATGTTCTTTTTCACAACCCTAACATTTCAAAGGTTCTCTCTTTTGGTTATCAGTCTTTCCTGGGGTAGATCCAGAAGGTTTATTTTTGACCAAGGAGGGGAATTTCTTCTGGTGTACACTTCGGGATGGGAAGCTCATCCTTGAGTTATTTTTATATTTTTTAAAATCTTGGGTATTTAAACCCCTTTTTCTAGAATCCCGAACTATTCTTCTACTTCTAGCCTTTGTGAGGTTCTATCTGATGCCCGAGATGTTCATGACAATATCTCACCTTTCAGATAGTGTCTTCTAGAGTCTTTGGCTCATCAAACTTGATCTTGTTCTGATAGTCCTTTGGGAGTCCACAAATAATCGTTGCACCTTTGCCTTTTCTGCTTTTATATAGGGTACGTACCTCAA
>CBVK0100635382.1:0-11378 GCA_900067695.1 Picea abies | reverse complement strand
TAAAGAATCAAGTAAATGAAAAGGAAGAGTCATGTCATAAGTTGGAAGCTGAAGTTGTTGATATTGGAAAGAAAGTAGAGAAGTCAACCAAATTCTTGAATAGCTCAACAATCTTGAATGAGATCTTGGATAGTCAAGGATCACCAAAAGATAAATCAGGTCTTGGATACAAGAAAGAAGATACACATGTTGAAGAAATCACTTCAAAGAAGCATGAGGTAAGTCCCTCACTCTCAAAGGATGGAAATAATGTTGCAATTCAACCATATACACAAGGCAAGGAAAGTTTCAAAGGAACAAAGAAAGGAAGACATCAAGAAGCCCTCTTTACACCTCAAATAAGAGAGACACCTTCAAGATGGACACCAAAGAAAAGGTATGAAAATGTTTTTCATGGTCACTGTTACTCATGTAATGAATATGGTCACAAAGCTTTGGAATGTAGTTTTTATGCAAGGAGAGATAATGAAAGATTTCATAACACCCTAAGGTGTTGGAGATGTAATCAAGTAGGACACATTGTTGTTCACTGTCACATCATGATATGCTACAGTTGTAGTGGATTTGGTCACAAATCCCAGGATTGTTGGAACATAAGAAGAAAGACCATGATGAGGACTTCATATAGCATGACTAGAAGAAGGCATGAAGTTAGGAAGGAAGAAATTTTTGAAAATATGGAAGCTTAGAGCTCAATTTATAAGAAGCAGGGACACCTTCAGAAGTGGGTAAAGAAGACTGAACAACCAGAGTAGAATGGAAGCCTTAAGGGAAGCTCAAGTTTGTCATCGTCAGAAGCATACATAGGTTACAATGGTAACAGTCATGTACATATGCGAGCTGACCTATGAATAGGTTGCATACATACATGAGTTGTCTGTGTAGCAGGTTGTGTATCTGTGATAAAAATTTGGGAAAAAGGCTATGCACATGATTTGCAGCATGGTATAATGGTATAACTCTGTGTTGTAGGGTCTGACATGGTTTGTTGCAGGGTCTGACATGGTTTGTTGCAGGGTCTGATATTATTTGCTACGGGTTTTCATGATTACATGTTGGCATACATAATTGATGTATGTATGGTAGTGACATATGGTTGAGTGTTGAAAGACTATCTTGGATGCATGGTACTAACCCTAGAGTGTGGATTGAGACATTTTTTTGTGGAAGAACAATGTTGATTGTGATAGTGAAGTTATGACACTTTGATTATGAGATATATCATGATGATGCTAGCTATAGATGACATTGATCTATTGAGGCACACTTCTAGTACATATTGGATGCTCAGTATTTGTTGTAGTGAATGGAGGTTGACGCTAATCTGTTGGGGTACATGGCTGGTACATATTTGAGTTTCATTGATATATCTTATGATGTATTATTGGAAGCATATTTTTTGTATATCTTGGTGCATACATTTGGCATATGGATAGGATACATATTGGGACATGTATTTGGTGAGTAGATGAGGTGGTCATGTTGTACATCATTGATGATTCATAGATTGATATCTAGTTGCATGTTTGGTACACATTTGGTACATTGTTAGAGGCACCTACTAGGAATATTATTGACACATGGTCTATGGTTGATATGGCATTCATATATGAGGACACATATTGATTGTAGTTCATCTTGTTGTGGTATTGGTGCATGGTTAAAGCACTTGCTTAGGACAGATGGTGATACATTCTTAGTGAAATGATTGATGAACTCATAGATGGTACATGTTTTTAGGTGATAGTACTTGGATAAAGTACACAATTTGTATTTCTTGTGTAGCACATACTTTGGTACATGATGTAAGGGATGATATGGTTGAGACACTTGTTATGATGCTTGATTATTGTGGCACTTGGTTCATGGTGTTAGCGTCAGAAGTCAAACCTGGATTGCAGTAGGAATAAGCCTGATACCCATCATTTTATATGTCACGATTGTTTATAAAAGGGGTGATCAAATGGAAATAAAATTAGAACAATATCGTTTTAACTCAGAAAACTAGGCCAGGCTATGCATGAATGGGTGAGGTCTTGATCTAACTTCTATCAGTAAGCTAAATATAAAATGAGCAGAAGGAAGACTTGGTGAGAAAGATGAACAAGACTACTATGGGCATCAATCCTTCCAGCAGCTTGGAGAAGAAAAGAAAAAACATTGAAATGTGCCTAAATGACATAGTTACAATAGCTATAGTGATAGCTCGACTAGATCCTCCAATTCTGAGCATCCCAACGCTACTATAACAACTTGACTAGATTCTCCAATTCCAAGATATTCAGTGTGAGAGGGAGAAGGTAGCACAGGAAACTGATTAAAACTGGTGCAAACATGCAGTGATCAAACATACATCATCCTACAATATTTCAACCCTCGACTGGATCCTCCAATTCTGAGTGTTTTAACACAGAGATTACAAAGATGGAAATAAGTTGACTTTCATTAAACAAGAAGTCTCAAATACAAAAGTATAACCAGGAAAACCAATGCTTCATTAAAATTTTACAGTCGGGAGATTAGCTCTATCATCGATCCATACAAAAATGGAAACAATACCTACATATACTTGGAACTAACTCAGGCGCTGAAGGCATGATCATGTCATGAGTTCAATGCTTGACGTCGAGGAGCTTCTCTGTCAAGTTGTGCATGCAGATGTTGGGCAGACTGCCCATGCAGTCTTTTGTCGAATGTGACCTCTTGTCAAAAAGGACTGACAATATGCCTCTTCGCTTTTCCCTTATTGACCTTCTATTTATGGAAGGAGACAATGTTCAACCACCATCAACTACCTCAATAACTACTTTCTCGGGGTCAGGTATGGCCTAGTCAACTTTGCACCTGCAGGACGTGGCAGTGTCTCTTTGGCTGATGCTACTTCGTCAAACTCCTGCGAGGGGACCCAGATGGCAAACGTGGACAAGGAACAGGCGAGGTGATGGTTTTAACATTGGGATGGTGAGACAAGGGGTGTTGAGGTGGAAGCACCAGATGGTGAAGAAACGGGGGCTATGACACCAGACGAGAAGTGCCATGGGAATATGAATAGGACACAGTTGTAAGTGGCATGGAGCATTGAGGCACAAGTTTTGGGAGATAAGAGGGATGAAGGGGAAGAGGAAATGACCCCTGGAGCATGGAGGACAAGTGTGTGGTGGTGAAAGATAGGAGGGAAGCGGGAGATGTGACAGGGGAATGAGAGGGGTGAAGTGGTGTGGAGCGATGATGTGGGGGAAGATGTAAGGTTGCAGTAGCAGAAGGGATGAGACCATCTACCAAGGAGGATGTGAGTGGTAAGACACATGGAAAAAGGTGACAGACGGGAGTGATAAGGGGCTATGGCCTAGAGGTGAGTGGAGGATGTGATGGGCAGAGGTGAGAGACAGAGTGGAGGACAGGTGGCAGATAGAGGTGGAGGTAATGAAGATGGTAAGTGGTTAGGGGGACCCATACGAAGCCGCTCATTCTAGACCCCCCCCTTATTAAAGGCAGAAAGGCAAGGGGGGTCCAGAATCCAACGTCAGCTGCAAATCTAGGCCCCCCAATCTAAGCCATTGAAACCTGTGCGCCCAATTCCAGACCCCCCCATTAAAGGCAGAACGGCGGGGGGTTTCAGAATAGAACCCTGGCCGTGGATCTGGGCGCGTAGATTCTGGCCACCCAAATCTGCATGTCGCTTAACTAAATGCACATTTTGCGTCCCAAACTTAGGGTAAGTGGGTTTTTACCCCACTTCTTTGCATTTTTCCACCCAAATGGGCCTATTTCTTAAGAAAACACCCCCTTTACAAGAATTGGTGATAACATTAGGCTCCATGGGGGATAGAGTCGTCCCTATGATGCTCTAAGGACTCATTTGCAGTTCCAGTGCCTTTTTGTTGGGCTATGGAGTCATTTATTAAGCTAAAACGAACAAGAAAACAATATTTACAAAACAGATGAGCCACCTATGACTCAAACAAAACATTTTTTCAGAAAATGCCCATTTACTGGGCCATTGAAAACTTCTTTTCCCTTCAAATCCTGCAACCTATAGGTATTGTTCAAAAACACCTCAGAGATTTTGAAGGGCCCAATCTAGAGGGCTTCAAATTTATTGTGTTTGCCTCTATCCTACCTAGGTGCATCCCACTTAAGAACCAGCTCTCCCATCTCGAATTCCTCCTTTCTGACCCTCCTGTCAAAGGCCTACTTGATCTTCTGCTAATGATTGTGAGCTCTATCCATTACTTGTTCTCTAATCTGTTGCACTTCCACTAGATAATGAATTCTTCTGACCATATGGTCTGGCTCTCCTTCATAATCTTGAAAGAATTTTGCTACAGCTAGAGCCAGCTGAGTGGGAAATACATATTTTGTCCCATAAACAAGTTGAAAAGGGGAGGTGCCCAGAGGCCTCTTTGTTGTCACTCGATCAGCCCACAAAGTGAATTTTAGCTTTGAATCCCATGCCTTCTTATTGTCTTCCAACAATCTTTTAATGAGCTTGATTAGACTTTTATTAGAAGACTCTGCCATTCCATTTCCTTGAGGGTAATAGGGAGTGGAGTGAATAAGTGAAATCCCAAATTTCTCACAAAACCTAACCAAGGGCTCAGACTTGAAAGATGCAGCATTATCAGTGACAATTCTACTGGGATAGCCAAACCTTGCTATGATATCCTCCAGGAAGTCGATGATTACCTTGTGTGAAGCACTCCTGGTGGGAATAGCTTCTATCCACTTGGTGAAATAATATGTTGCAGTTAATATCCATCTGTGTTGACCACTTGAAGGAGGATGAATCTCTCCTATGAAGTCCAACCCCCATTGTTGAAAGGGCCCTGAAGCTACTATAGACTTTAGTGGCAGAGATTTGAGTTGCTACTTTCCTGAGAATTTTTTACATTTGATGTAGGCTCTGAATTTTCTGTAGACATCAATGAATAAGGTGGGCTAGTAATACCTATCTCTGAGAAATTTGTGGGTTGTGGTTTTCCAAAAATGGTGCCCCCCACATAGGTTGTCATGAAACTCAAAAATAATTCTCTGGGCCTCCTATGGGTTCAAACACCTCCGAAGCACTCCTAGAGGATCTTTCCAATACAAGACCTAGTCAATAAGGCAATACCTAATTTTTTTGAGCTTTAAAGATTTTTCCTTACTCTTCCCCATTTCATCAGGAGGCTTTAACTCTTGCAGAAAATATAAAATGTCTCTGTACCAGGTGCATTCTGCTAGTGGTAAGTTGTCTTGTGAGATTTCGTTGGACAACTCAGCTTGCTGATTTTCTGAGTGGTCACTGATGAAGTTGACCCCAAAGGCTTTACAGTTGGATTCAGCCAGCATCTTGGCTAAACCCTACCCTTTAACTAGTTTGGTGGTCTTTATTTTGAGATCAAACTCAAGGATTTTGGAAATCCATTATCTTCTTCTCCCATCTATGCCAAGTTGTATCAGATTGTCCTTCACAGAGGCTAAAGGAACATATGCAATTACCTTTGAGTGCAAGACATAGACTCTGAAAGATTTGAGAGCTTTCACCAAGGCATAGGCTTGTTTTTCCATGATTTCATACATGGTTTCTGCATCCCTTTATGCCTTACTGAAGAAGGAAATAGGTCGCTCCCACCCTTCATCATTTTTCTACAGTAGAACAGTAACCACTGTGTCAAAAGAAGAAAAAGAAAAGACCAAGAAGTCCTTGGAATAATCAGGACTGATAAGCATAGGTGCCTCGATCAATGCCTTTTTGATCTAGTCAAAGGATTCCCTGGTTCAACAGTCCATTTTACTTCATTCCCTTTCTTGAGCATGGTTGTAATATGCTTCACCAATTCAGAAAAATTTGAGACAAACCTTCTTAGAAAGTTGATCTTTCCTAGGAAAACCTAGACTTCTTTCCTGGACCTGGGAAGTAACAAGGTCTGAATTGCCTCCACCCTGTTGGGATCGATTCTCACTCCCTTTGTTGATACTATATGGCCTAACAACTTCCCCTCCTTTATAAAAAACAAATATTTCTTGGTATTTAAGGAAAGGCCAAACCTTCTGCATTTCGAGAAAACTTTCTTTAGATGACAGCAGTGCTCTTTATCAGATCTGGAGAAGACTATGATGTCATCCAGATAGATCACCACAAACTGATATTTATCCCCAATGAAGGCTATGTTCATGGATCGTTGAAACGTTTCCCCTGCATTCATCAACCCAAAGGGAATTGTGGCATACATGATTGTACCCCAAGGAGTGGTGAAGGTTGCTTTTTCCCTGTCCTTGGGTAGAACATAGATCTGATTGTAGCCAGAAAATCCATCAATCATTGAAATTTTGGATGCATGTGTTACCCTCTGCAATATATGTTCCATCTTTGGTAGAGGGTAATTTTCCTTCCTTGAACTCCTGTTCAGATTTCTGAAATCAACACAGAGTTTGATTTCTCCACTTTTCTTCCTCACTGGGACCAAATTGGCCACCCATTCAGGATATCTCAAAGGGACAATGATTTGAGCATCCAACAGCTTATTTACCTCCCTTTCCATAATAGGTAGCAACATAGGATTAATCTATATTAGCTTATGCCTGAATGGTTTGGCCTCCTCTTTGAGTGGGATCTTGTGCTCAATGACAATTGTGTCATATGTCTTGAGGTATTCATAGGTCCAAGCAAACACATCAACAAATTCCCTTAATAACTCAATATACTCGGCCCTCTACTCTTTTGATAGGTTGCTTGACAGCTTGATAAATTTTGGTTCCTTCTTTGTGCCAATGTTGCACTTAGTTGTATCAGCATTATCTTTGGGGTGGTTGCCCTTTACTGCCACAACATTGTTGTCAAAAAGTCTTTCCAAAAGAACCAGTCCCTTGGGAATGTGATTGTTGGGCAGCTGAACAATATGATGATCAACAATCTTGTTCAGAAAAATACCAACAATAAGGTCATATTCAGAAGCAGGGTCCTGATCAATGTGCAATGCTGAAAATTCCTCAACATTCTCCAGGAATATTTTGATCTCAAGATCATACTCAAACACCTTCCAATGCTTGACATTGTCAGGTATGGAGGGCCTGTATTTTACTTCTATGTCATACCTAAGTTTGGGAGGTAGAGGAACTTTGAAATTGATTTTTGAAACAGCCAGAGAATCAGCTTCAGTGTTTTCTCCTCTTGGAATAAATGATATATTGAAAGCTAGGAAAAAAATGTCAATGAGGTCCCATACTTCATTCCTATAGCTCCTAATCCAAGGGTGTTTGGTCTGGTAAACATTTCTGATTTGCTGGACAATTAACTCAGCATCTCCAAACATAGCTATCTCTTTAATCCCCATGTCCTTTGCAGTCCTTAAGCCCAAAACAAGTGTTTCATACTCTGCCACATTATTGGTAGCTTCAAACACTAATTTGTATGACAGAGACATGGTTTCCTAAGCAGGGGAAACAAACACTATTCCAACACCTACACCATCTTTAGAAGAAGATCCATCAAAGAACATTTTCCACACAGCAGTAGTTGGGGGATGTGCTTCATGAAAATAAACGGACTAATTTCTGAGTTGAAGAGGAGGCTCAGGGGTTTTGGTGAGCTACAACAAGCTGGATCCCAAATCAGTGTCAAGAGAAAAGATGGGGTGATTGGTGGGATCTGCTTCATCGCTTACAATGTAGGCGAGTTGAGCTTCTCTGTACAACCTTTTGTGTTCCTCTCCAAAAAATGGGATGGTAGCGTATGTAAGGTCCATCTATAATGTTCCTCCAAGCTTTTTAATCCAAGATCTTGACAATAGCATGCCAAACTTGGGAAGAACATCAGCTACCACAATGTCCATGACCACACTCTTCATTGTTAGCTAGAATAAGGACACCACCAGGTCTTTGATGACTCCAATACATTACACCCTCCTTGAATCAAAAGAGTACAAATCATGATAGGCCTTTTCTACTTCCAGTCCAAGTTCTTCCATGACATTTTTGGGCATGAGGTTATGAGATGCTCCAGAATCCATCAAACAATTATACAGCACCTTATCATGAATGTTCAAGGATGTGTAGAAGGGAGGTGATGAATCATCTTTGTCTTCTACCATGGGGCCCAGGATGACTGCTGGATTTTCATCCTGGAAATTCACTGAGTCTGTGGAATGGCAGGATGGTTCAGAATGCAAAATCTTAGAGAGGGATTTTTTGAAATATTCATGTTTGACTAGCTCTGAAATGGGCACAGGAATTTTGATTTTCTGAATTTCATGCTCAAGGCTGAAGGAGGAAAGAAGCTTCTGAATTTCTCTTACCTCCGGGACAGGGTCTTTGGCTATTGGCGAGAGGTTCTGAGTTTTATTTTCTTGAGCATTGTTTGTTGTAGGCTTAGAAAGATTTTCTGCTATGAGGGGTTGATCAGACTTCTCTTCTTTCTTCTTTGACCTGAGATTGTATTTGTTAGAACTGTTATGATGGGCTTTCTCCCCTTTACTCAGCTCATTTATTTGAATATTCATAAGGGTTTCTTTATATGCAGATTGAGTCAAATGGGGAAAAGGGGAGGTGTCTTCAATACAGTGAATGGTCAAGCTCCTCTTCTTCCCTCTCTTCATCAATGACAAGGTTATTCTGGAGGGGGGTCTGAATCCTTTGATCATCCCTATCTATGTTCCTTTGTTCCCTTGGCATAATCTGAGGAACATTGTTGTTAGGCCTCCTGAAATTGCCTCTGTTTTCGGTGTTTTGAGTATTTATGTATGTTTGTTTCCCCTCCATTTTTATTTTCTCCATTTCTGCAGATAGAGTCTTCACCATCTTTGTCAATTTACCCACCTGAGGGTGAGATGCAGAAGAACCATAGGTTGATGCCTCAAATTTCACTCTTCCTATGTCTTTGTCAGATTTACTTCTGAGCCTATTAACTTCCAGCACATTTGATTCTACTTCCAAGGTTGCATCTTGCATGTTAGCCAAGGAAGTGGCTCTTCTTTCTCTAAGTAGGAGGCAAAAATCAAGGTCAAAATCACTAGCATAAGTGATTTTTCTAGAGGCTTCTAAGGGTTTGATCTCAGTAGGGATCTTATTGTACATCTTATTGAATCTTTTGGAGAAGTCAGAGACAGACTCTCCTTCCTTCTTTTTCAAGGACCCAAATTCTGTCATGTAATACATGAAATCTTTTTTATCTCCCCAATGTCTCAAGAAGGTGTTATCCAGAGCCTCAATCCTAGCAATAGATCTAGGGGTGAGTCCCCTAAACCTTTTTCTAACCTCACTGTCAAGGCTCTGGACAAAGACTCTCATCCAAACATCTTAATTTTCAATGTTCAGGTTGTCTACATAACTGTAGAAGGCAGCAAGGTGCTCTTCAACAGTTATGTCTTCCTCTCCAGTGAATTTAGGCATATATTTCAAGTAATCTCCAGTAGGGAGAGGATTGACTGGCTGAGGTAGGACTAGAGGGGAATATCTAGTAGCCACTATGGAATCCATTCTATTACCAGGGGGATTGGCTTCTGCCATAGGGATATTAGGTGGAGGAGAATTAGGAGGAGATGGGGATCGAACAGGGGAGAGAGGAGCTAAACTCATAGGAGGAAAAGGGAACAACAGAGGATTTGAAGAAAAGGCTACAGGCCTTAAAGGAGCAGAGGGTTGGGTTAACACAACAGTAGCAACAGTGACAGGAGGAGGGGTGTTAAAGCTTGGGGTAGGAAACTCTCCTAAGTTCCTGGTTCTAGACCAGGCTGCAATGTTAGGGGAGATAGGAGTGACAAGAGTTTCTCCCTCCAACGCAAGACCAGGGGAAGGAAACTCAGCAGGAACACTCCCAAAATTTAGGAAAAGGGAAACTTTAGTAAAGGGTCTGCTAGGAAACTGAGAAGCAAGAATTGGAGTTTCTAACAGAGGGCAATGCGAACTATCAGAAATACATGGTTCAGCAGTAGAAGTTCCTTCTTTGAGGGCCTTTCCCTTTCCGCTTCTCTGGATCGGCTTTAGGTGTTGCTAAAGGCATCTTTGGAGTAGACTGTGTGTGTCTACCTCTGGAAGACACAACTGAAACAGTAGGTTCGCCACAATGGAGTCATCATAATGGAGTCACTAGGTGCATAGTAGCAATATTGTATGGCTCAGATGCCTGATGAACCTTCAGAATCAAAGGCTCAATGTCATTCAATCCCGGGGGAAATCTTCAACTTCGTCCCCAGCAACGGTGCCATAAATGTTAGCGTTAGAAGTCACTCTTGGATTGCAGCAGGAGTAAGCCTGATACCCATCAGTTTATATGTCATGATTGTTTATAAAAGGGGTTATCAAATGGAAGTAAACTTAGAACAATATCATTTTAGCTTAGAAAACTGGGCTAGGCTATGCATGAACGGGTGAGGTCTTGATCTAAATTCCGTCAGTAAGCTGAATATAAAATGAGCAGAAGGAAGTCATGGTGAGAAAAATTAACAAGACTACTATGGGAATCAATCCTTCAAGCAGCTTGGAGAAGAAAAACAAAACATTGAAATGTGCCTAAATGACACAGTTACAACAGCTATAGTGACAGCTCGACTGGATCCTCCAATTTCGAGCAACCCAACGCTATTGTAACAACTTGATTGGATCCTCCAATTCCAAGCTATTTAGTGTAAGAGGGAGAAGGTAGCATAGGAAACTGATTAAAATTGGTGCAAACATGCAGTGATCAAACATACATCATCCTACAATATCACAACCCTCGACTGGATCCTCCAATTCCGAGTGTTTTAACATAGAGATTACAAAGATGGAAAGAAGCTGACTTTCATTAAACAGGAAGTCTCAAATACAAAAGTATAACCAGGAAAACTAGTGCTTTATTAAAATTTTACAGTCGGGAGCTTGGCTCTACCATCGATCCATACAAAAATGGAAAAAATGCCTACATATACTTGGAACTGACTCAGGCGCTGAAGGCCCGATCACATCATGAGTTCAATGCTTGACGTCGAGGAGCTTCTCTATCAGGATGTGCATGCAGACATTGGGCAGACTGCCCATGCAGTCTTCTGTCGGACATGATCTCTTGTCAGAAAGGAATGACAGTCTGCCTCTGAGCTTGTCCCTTCCTAGCCTTCTATTTATGGAAGGAGATAACGTTCAACCACCGTCAACTACCTCAATAATTGCTTTCTCGGGGTCAAGTATGACATGTTCAACTCTGCACCTACAGGACGTGGTGATCTCTCTTTGGCTGTTGTTGCTTCATCAGACTACTGCAAGGGGACCCAGATGGTGGATGTGGACAAGGAACATGCAAGGCAATGGTATCAACACTGCGAATGTGAGACAAGGGGTGCTAAGGTGGAAGCACCAGATGGCGGAGAAACGGGGGCTATGACACTAGACGAGAAGTGCCACGGGAATATGGATAGGACACAGGT
>CBVK0100635381.1:0-11379 GCA_900067695.1 Picea abies | reverse complement strand
CCAATAATAATAAGAATGCTCTTCGCAGTTACATTATTTCAACAAAGGTTTCTGATGTCCTAGTCACACCTCCAATTTAGCCTTGCCATGTCAGCTCTCTATGACAAGATCATTCGGAATTGGAGCTTTTGCAAAGAGATATCAATGAAAAATTTTCAAAGAAAAATCCCAACCCTCGACTCACCATATGGACTAGTAAAATGATGGGATGTTTTGGGCACGAGATATGATTAGATTCTAGCATTTAATAGACTAGTTAATGTTTCATTCCACATTTGTTGCTACCCCATGGGTTGATTGAACAACAATGATTTGAAATCACCGATAAGACATATTAAAACCCGCGCCCGTGCAGTCAACCTATGATCGAATTTAATTTTAAATGTATTTAAAGACATGGCAACATATTTTATAGAACTACACTCATAACTTGAATTGAATGGTTGATGGGACAAGGTAAGTTCATCCATGTTTAAATCTATAGAATGGCTTTGAACAATTTCATTCTATGCACAAGTTCGAATTCCAAAGCATCTGAATAAGAAACGTAATCATCTTGAGACTATGTTGATCCTCATATTATTAAAACCAGGTTAAACAAGTAGCAGAGGTATGTGTTCAAGTTTGTCAATTTGACAGTCGTGATTTATATATGCATATAATTTATTGCACAGTCTCTTACTATGTTCTAGCTACAGGTAAAATTTTGTCGAGAAAGACAACCACCAGACGCTCACTGAGATCACCTAAGATAAAGGGAGAAAAAATAGGTGAAGGTTCTTCTCCTTGTACAGTGAGGTAGTTGGAGTACACTCCCAAGGTGGAGCCTATCATTAAAACCTCAACTAAGAAATCATTTGTCCAACCTTCGATCTTCGGTGATACAAAAGAAAGCACTGGATCCAAAGTAATTCTCCCATAGTGGGGGGACCTTTTCAACAAGATTAGTTGGGAGGATTACCCGGAGTGTATCCCACACACCGACTCAGATGTAAGGGCACTTGATGAATAGGTGTTACCAAATATATGACGATCATATTTTCACATGGTAGCCATCATAACCCTGGTTTTCCCATGCATAGAGGATCTGAAGTGGTTAATCGACCATACAACCACACATAAATTCTTAATCAATGATGAGAATGGAGGGCGTGTCAGATTTTTCCTCTCGAAAAAAGTATAGAAGTACTACAAACTTAGAGACCTAGAAGAGTGGCTAAACAAAGACTTCATGGTGAAGTTCTACAAATTCTACAACACCATCTAGTTGATGGTCTCATGGTGTAAGGAGGACAAAAAGTTTACAAACCGGAGAAATCGCTAGTATGGGACAATCAAATTGAGGGATCCATACATATACTTGAGGCTTCTCATCTGCTAATTGTATGGAGAGAAGGAATGCTCCAATTTTTTAGAAGCTTGGATTCCCTTCGCAGACACAGTGGAAATATCTGGAAGCAACTTCAATTGTGGAGCGATAATTTCCAAGAAATTGAGAATCTATGTACAGTAGGCTCAGAAACCAAAAGAAGGGGAAGCACCTGCTTTCCATGTGGCCTCATACTTGCTCGATGTGATCTATGAAAGAGATGTCTTCGCCAACATGAATTTAATCTAGCATGTTTCTGAGCTCACTGTTCATGTTTATTTCACCATATTATGGGAGAAAAGGTATAAAATATCCTACCCACTCATTTGCGATGAATTCATTGCTCGTAATCATTTTATTGTATTTAAAAAGGAATGCCCGGGACTATCCATAGAAGTCAAGAAAATGGTAGAGAAGGTGGGCCACTGGTATTTGGATGAATGATCAACCTATATCAGGATTTGCGGGGCCACCAAATAACCACATATAGTACCTTCTCATGTCCTAGAACAACTCATTGTGGGAGAAATCTATTATCAGACAATCCTACAGGGCTATAACTCCATGCTAGTCAAGGACAAGAAGCAAGATTTCATACCCTATGAATTCCATGTGGGGATTTATTTGGTAAAGGAAAATCCTCAACCTAAATGATAAGGGTTGAGCCAACTTGAATTCAAGTTCTCGATAGGCTGATTCCGCAAGAATGACCCAAAAGGCCTGGTCCCCCAACATTGTTCATAGGTATCCTCCTATTTTCCATATGCACATGAAAATTTTGAGGATGGAATTTTTGAAAAATGTGCTTAGGATTGGGAGGAGGTATTACAAAGGATGGCCAATCCAAACATGACCATTTTCAAGGCTATGAGCATGGAAAAATAGGTAGATGCCATAGATCAATCGACTCAAGAGGCCCTCAGAGCTAGGGAAGAAATGAGAGCGATAGAGACTACAGAGGCACAAAGAAAGGGATTAATCTTGCTAGAAGGGGCACAAAGAATAATTGATCATTTGCATAATTTCCCTGATATTGTGGAGATGTCAAGGATTCCTGTTGACAACCCAATCAAAAATAGAGGAGAGCCAAGTGGATTAGAGACGATTCAACTTGAAGAAATCATCGAGCCAAATAACCCAGAAGTTACACCACCACAAATCAGATCACCAGGGGGAATTTCAACCTAGCCTAAGATAACAAGGACACAAAGTAGGACAAGTGTACCAAATGATTTTCTTGACTTAATAACCATCTATGATTATGAGGAGAGTTCTAAGGTGTCCCTGGTGACTCTAGTGCATATTACAGAGGAAAAGGAACCTGAGAGAGCATCTACCCCAGGTCCCGATGCTTCAATTAAAAACATTTCATAGAGAGACCATGAGGTCAAAAGTGTCTTACACACTGAGCTACTCGACTTACTAGGAAACCCAATAGATAGCTCAAGGGATGAACTAGGATTGGGTGGCTAGGAAGAGGAAATCACACAGCCAGAAATCGATACTTCGATAGCTAATTACCAAGTAAGTATTGAAACTACCCCTGGTTATTCAGTTTTCGTCGATACCTCAACATCCAATGAGAAACAGATGGAGGTTGAGCCATCATGAAATATGGAAGAATCTCAGGAACACATCCTAGAACAAATACACACAACCAGGAGCATAGGAAATACTCTAACCTAAGGAGAACAACAAATCCCCGAACCTGTTGATAAGGTCTTTGACATACAAGTGATCGCCTATGACCAGAAGAAAAAATACATCATGAAGAGAACCACTAAGAAGAGGAGACTTACGTTGGATAGCTTGATTCTCATCACTACAGAGGAGAAGCTTCCCAGAACAGAACACACCAATACATCTGAGCTTATCGACATAGATATGGTTATCACAGATGCCACATTGGATAGAGAAAGAAGAGATGAAAAGGAGTTGGCCATTGCACTTAAGGAGTTGGAGCATTTGCATCATTTGGAAAAATACTATCAGGACTCCACACATGCCACAATGTTTTTTAGAAGTGAGTTCCAAGATGCCTATGCCAAATTCACAAATGAATGACACATTTTCACTGTAGGTATAGCCAATTTCCAAGAAGACACCCTTATGGCACTAGCGACCTGCAAGGATGTGGAAAGGTGGTATGAGAAGGCTCACCAAGCAGTATAAAGGATTGATTACAACAACACTGTTCAAAAGGGATGAGATGTTGAAGAGAATGACATTCATGTACTGAGGGGCAACAACATAGATCGAATCAGGAAAGAAACTGAATACTGGGTAAAAATGGCTCAGGAACCTCTGCGAGAGATACAAGAGAAGTGGGTCGAGTGCGAAAAGACATGGGAAAATATTAATCGAGAGATGAAAGACATTGGCCTCCTAGAATTTGGCTCACCCGAAGACTTTGTCGACCTACATGACATAGTCAAGAAATATGCAGAACAAGACTCAACATGGACAATAGACATAGAAAATGTGGCAAGCATGGCACCAAGTCAAGTACCAAAGTTCATGGAGCATCCAACTAAGGCTCGAGTAGTGTTGCAGTGGTTAAGTGTTAAAATAGTCAAGTATAGAGGATTGGTAGTAGAAGTGAAATCAATTATTTCATCCTCAATGGACCATCATAGCTTCCTGTATGCCAACACATGCAAGGAACTCTTCTTCAAATGGTCAGAGTATCAGAAGAGTCATCCACTTCAGTAAAACTATTTGATGATTATTATAAGACAGAAAGATAAAAGCAGCATGTGGCAATATTTTGTTTTACTTATCTTGCACTTGTAATAGTTATTTTTAGTTAATGATTCGTTATAAATAAGATGATTGAACTTTTAGTAAGGGTCGATGGTTTTGGGAAAGACTCTCATTTTTTGTAATTGTAAAGAACTATTTCTGAGCTACCTTAATTGAGAAGTCTTGTTTATGACCGAAGACAAATTTTTGTTTTTCATCAAAGGCGTTGTGTGATTGGATTGAGGAGGAATTACATTACTTCCAACTTTATTTCATTAATGGATGTTGTAATGAGTAAGAGTTTCTGAATCTATTGATAAGTTATTTGTATGAATATTTTTTGTATTTCTTGTCTCTAATGATGAAAGAAAATCGTTGCGTTAATGTGTGATTAATGCTAGAGCTAAGGAAACTATTTTTCTTTCTATCATTTTATTGCATGTGTGTTTTCTTTTGATAATTGTATCTCAGTCAACAATTGAAATACCAACAAGTTAAGGTATTAGTACTAGACTTGTCACAAGTGTAAATATCTTTGTCTACATGCTTGAGCACAAGGGTTATCCCAAGCTCAACCTTCTTTAGTAGTTAAGAACCCCCTTTTTTACCAATTGGTTTATACCAACACATATTTTAATGAGACCTACCTAATAAAATAAAATACAAAAAGAGACCATTTAAATTGAAGGAGGAAATTTCATAAGAAGATATCCTGTCAATCACTATGTAAATCCCATCGATAAATTGGTTAGATCGAAATATCTAGAGAACCATTCCACCATCAAACGTTGCAGAGTCTAATTGGGTCTCTGTGGCATGTTTGGTTCTTGTTGTTGAGTTAAATGGATTTAGGACCCCTCAATAGAATTGATACTAGAAGGAGGGTCTGTGAATGAATGGATAATAATATTTCTGATATAATATTTTCCATAGCCTACATATTCAAAACGACCCACATGCATGGCTAGCAATTCTCAAGAAATCCCACATACATAGAGTACTTCTGAAATGAGTAACTCACCCCAACAAGAGGAAGAACACATATTCCCTGAAATACCCTACACTCTTCCTCATGAGGATTTGAACTAGTTCATAAGAGTCACAAGATCTTATGCCCGACAAATCGAATAATTACCCTTAGCTCTGTTTCTCCCTTGTAGAAAATAAGTCAGCAGACCAGCGGTCGACACCCCTGACTAGGTTTATTTTCACACAATAGAAGACCTGATAGATTTCTCCCTCACCAAGATTGAATATCCCCTTAATATGATCCTCGAAACATTAGCCGGTAACTACCCTGACCCCGATGATTTTGAATCTAACGAGGAAGAATTTAAATTGGATCACTCATTTTAAGAGTCGAACAACATGGAGGATAAAAATGATCATAATGAAGAAATGGGAAACCCACCTCTAAATAATCAACCATGGTTGGATAGATATTCCATAGAAATCGCTGGATAAGTACACAACCTCCCTCGACATCCACAAAATTTACTTCTCAAGTTTGACCCTGAAACCTCTGGATTGCCTAAAGACCATATTAAAAATTTCATAATATATATTAGATTGTTGAATGTCCAATATGAAGATGTAGTATGCAGGATTTTTCCCTATACCATTGAGAATTCATCCTCCACATGGTATTTTAACTTTCATGTAGGGTCCATAACTAGTTGGATGAAGTTTCAAAAATATTTTTTAGACAAATTTGTAGAAGAAACCACTATAGGAGATTTAATGGTTGAAATGTTCATCACCACCATGAGTTCAAAAGAAAAGGTTAAAGAATTCAATCAATGATTTACCACTATCCTGAACAAATTTCAACCTGAAGCTAAACCCACTCAGGAGTTACAAATCTAGGTATATGCTAATGCTCTCCCTACTTCTATTTCCACGTTTGTAAAAAGGGCTACCAAGAATACCCTAGATGAAAATTTTGAGGAAGACAAAACAATTGAATTCCAAATGAAGGGATGTAAAGAGGGCCAGGTCTCACTAGTTAAGAAGGAAGCTCACTATTTATGAACTACCTTAATTGAGAAGTCATGTTTAGGACCAGAGACAATTTTTTGTTTTTCATCAAAGGCGTTGTGTGATTGGATTGAGGAGGAATTACTTCCAAATTTATTTCATTAATGGATGTTGTAACGAGTAAGAGTTTCTAAATCTATTCATAAGTTAGTTGTTTCAATATTTTTTGTATTTCTTGTCTCTAATTATTAAAGAAAATTGGTGTGTTAATGTGTGATTAATGCTAGAGCTAAGGAAACTATTTTTCTTGCTATAATTTTATTGCATGCGTTTTTTCTTTCAATAATTGTATCTCGGTAAATAATTGAAATACCAACAATTCAATGTATTAGTACTAGGCTTGTCACATGTGTGAATATATCTGTCTACATGCTTGAGCACAAGGGTTATCCCAAACTCAGCCTTCTTCAATAGTTAAGAACCCCTCCTTTACCAGTTGGTTTATACCAGCACACATCTTTTGATCAGACCCATCTAATAAAAGAAAATACAAAAAGAGAACGTTTAAACTAAAGGAGGAACATTCATAAGGATATATCATGTCAATTACTACGTAAATCCCATCGATAAATTAATTGGATCGAAAGATCTTGAAAACCATTCCACCATCAAATGCTACAAAGTCTAAGTGGGCCTCCATGGCAGGTTTGGTTCCTGTTGTTGAGTTGAATGGATTTAGGACCCCTCAACAGAATTGGCACTAGAAGGAGGGCATGAATGAATGGATAATAATATTTTTGATATAATATTTTGCATAGCCTACAGATTCAAAACATCCCACATGCATGGATAGTCATTCTCAAGATAGCCCACATACACTGAGTACTCCTTAAATGAGTAAATCACCCCAGCAAGAGGAAGAACATATATTCCATGAAATACCTTACACTCTTCCTCACGAGGAGTTGAACCAGTTTAGAAGAATTACAAGAGCTTACGCCCAATAAATCGGATCATTACCCTTAGCTCTATTACTTCCTCATAGAAAACAAGTCAGCAGACAGTGGTAGACATCCCCGACTAGGTTTTTGTTCACATGGTAGAATACCTGATAGATTTTTCCCTCATCGAGATCGAACATCCCCTTAATCTGACCCTTGAAACACCAACTGGTAACTACTCAGAGCCCGACAATTTTGAATCTGACGAGGAAGAGTTTCACTCAGATCACTCAGCTTCGAAGCCGAACGACATGGAGGATAACAATGATCATAATGAATAAAGGGGAAACCCACCTCAAAATAATCATCCATGGTTGGCTAGAGATGCCCTAGAAATCCCCGGACGAGTACATAACCTCCCTCGACATCCAGAAAAGTTACTTCCTAAGTTTGACCCTGAAACCTCCGGATTGCCTAAAGACCATATTAAAAAGTTCATACTAGCGATTAGACTGGTGAATGTCCAACATGAGGACATAGTATGCAAGATTTTTCCCTACACCTTCGAGAATTCAGCCTCAAAGTGGTATTTCCACTTTCCTGTAGGGTCCATAACTAGTTGGACAAAGTTTCAAAAAGATTTTTTAGACAAATTTAGAGAAGAAACCACTATAGGAGATTTAATGGCTAAATTGTTCATCGCCACCATGAGTTCAATATAAAATCTTAAAGAATTCAATCAACGATTTACCACTATCCTAAACAAATTTCAACTCGAAGCTAAACCCACTTAGGATTTGCAAATTGAGGTATATGCCAATGCTCTTCCTGCTTCTATTTCCATGTTTGTAAAAAGGGTTTCCAAGCATACCCCAACTGAAAATTTTGAGGAATCCAAAACAATTGAATTCCAAATGAAGGGATGTAAAGAGGGTCAGGTCTCACTAGTTAAGAAGGAAGCTCAACCTACACCTAGGAGAGGACTCTTGTTTATTATACCCCCAAGAAAAAAACAGAACAAGGTCTCGAAAAGGGAAGTGGAGACATAGAATACCTACAACAAATGATAAAGAAATTGTAAAATGAAATTGTAGACATGAAAAGAAGTGAAGGGGAAGGAAACCAAGGCCAAAGGCCTTATAAACTATTTTTTAAGACAAACCCACCGTTCAAAGAAATTGAACCTCCCTCATTCAACTTAAACATCAAATTGGGAAATGTAGCATCTAACACATTCTGTACCTATCATCAAAAGAAAATTTCAAAAGAGACTGTCTAAAATGGATTCCTGGCATGAATTTGATGGCCAATTGGTTTCTAGACAAAGTCTCCCTTACCAAACAATCAAGTGAATCGGTGGTAAATATTGCAGATCAAGAGGAATTTGACCTGCCGGAAGAAACAACCATGTTGTTGTGGGATCCTAACTTGCCAATGCCTTTCAATGATATATTTGAGGTCCAAGAACCAACCACTGAGGTCTTGGATGTACAGAACTGAAGTAAGGGTCAGTTGGTCTCAAATGACCTCACCATTTTCCAAACCTCTAGAGGAAAACAAATATTCGATCACTCGAAAGAACATTTTGTCTCCCCAAGAAATGCTATAAACATACATACATGAGAATCACCCAATCTAGAATGCAACATAGTAGAAGACTCAAAAATATTGAAGGAAAATGTATCGGTCATGGATATGTGTAGAACTCCCCAGTAAAAGGACTTTATGTTACAAGCCTTAAAGTCAGTAGAGACCCCTATAGAAATAAATAACCAAGGGGAGGTTCCCTCTACCATAGACCAAAAAAATAAACCAAATGTGAATGCTTGCTCTGTAGATAAAAAAGGAAATCCTTTTGTCACACCGTTCCTCTTAACGTTTGAAGTCTTAAAAAAAAAACTCCATAATTGTTTAGTCAATTCATGGGCATCCTCTAATATTATGCCATTATCTATATTAAAGAAATTAAATGCAGTCCCACCCAAAAGTGATAAACACATTATACAACTAGACATAACTCAGGTAAAAGTTATTGGAGAACTCAAGGATGTCATGACTAGAATGGCTACACACCTAAAATTTGTTCAAGTGATTGACATCATTGTAGTGGATATACCATAAGTTTATGGGCTGCTACTTAGTTGAGATTGGTCTGAGAAGTTGAATGGGTACTTTAGCACAGACTGGGCTCACCTCTGGTTTCCATTAAAGGGGCACGCAAACATGATTAGGATTGATAGGGAAATGTATCTAAAACATACTATCACTGATTTAGAAGCCCTCAACGAACCCTCATTGGAATATTTCCCCATTCTATGACACTACTCCTGCGATTATGATTTCAACAATCTTTCCCCTCTCTCATCTGATTTACCTCTTACTCAAAAATATGAAATTACTTTTCGAGTAAATCTACTAGTAGTGACAAAAGAAACCCTCTTCTATCAAGAACCTTTGTTGGAAACCACAAAAAAAAATAGGTGGAGAGGAGGAAGTTAATAGGAATGGAGAAGCTGATGATTTTCTCTCACAAGTTTGGACCCTATAGTTTGATGGGTCTAAATCGCAAGAAGGATTGAGAGCAGGATGTATCCTCATTGACTCGAAGGGGAAACGAAATTTCCTGTCCTGCAGACTATAATTTGAATGCACAAATAATACTGTTGAGTATGAAGATTTAGTGCAAGGACTAGATATATACTTATACTTAAAAGTTAAAGAACTAAAGCTTTATGGGGACTCTAAAATTATCGTTAGGAAAATAAAGAATACTATACATTGCAACTCTCCCTGCCCGAGAAATTACCAACGGGAAGTGCACATGCTAATAGAAAATTTTGAGGCCTTAAATATATCAATGATTCTCAGGAAAAATAATACTCTTTTTTATTCCCTGGCCATTGCTGCCTTGAGGCTATCCACTTTACAAGACTATGAAGCCTCTGGGTTCACTATGGAACTGTTCTACAAACCATCATTTCCCAACAATATTTCTAATTGGATGGTCTTTGAAGGAGATGAACAGATCATAGAATTCCTAAGTAATCGGGAAAAATTTAAAGACCTCTCTATTGCGGATGAAGTGTTCCAAGAGAAACTAGTAGAAACCGATCCCCATGAACAAAGAGGTAACGAACCAAAGTTTCACATGATACTGAAAGGGGTAGCTAATTTGGAGAACCTCTTTAACTTAAGGGAAATATTTAAAGGGTCAACAAACAGAAATACATGGAGATCATGTCCCATGTATGAGACTATAAATCTAGGAACCTCAGAAAACCCTAAGAATATAAATCTAGGCAAGACAATGTCTAAAGTAGAAAATAAATCATGTCTCAAACTTTTCAAAGAATATCAAGATGTTTTCGCATGGTCCTACTGTGATCTAAAAACTTATGACACTTGCATTATCCAACACACAATCTCGTTAAAATCCGGAGTAAAACCTTTCCAATAAAATATCTAGATGTACCACCCATCTCTGGAACCCCCCATGTGTCAAGAGTTAAAAAAACTATTAGATTCTAAAAGTATCTTTCAAGTTAGACACTCTGCCTGGGTAGCAAATTTGGTTCCTATCAGGAAAACTTCTGGGGAAATATGCCTGTGTGTGGACTTCAAAAACCTCGACAGAGCATCGAAAAAGGATAACTACCCATTCCCACCAATGGAACAACTCCTGCAGACCATGTTTGGTTCTGATATTTTCTCCCTTCTATATGGATTTTGAGGCTACAACCAGGTTCTAGTCTCAGAAGAAGACCGATTGAAAACTACCTTCTGAACCAAGTGTGGAACTTTTTCTTGAAAACGCATGCCCTTTGGGCTGATTAATGTAGGAGAAACCTTCTAGAGGGCCATGGTTGTAGATTTTCAGGGATTGATCAACAAGTGTATGGTATTCTATTTAGACGATGTGACTGTGTATTCAAAGAACAAAGAAGATCACATCCAACATCTAACCCAGATTTTCAAAAGGTGTAGGAAGTATGGTATATATTTAAACCCTATGAAAACTATATGTGTATTCGAGGAAGGGAAATTACCGGGTCATATTATATCTCAAGCAGGAATTCACATAGACCCATAATGAGTTAAGGAAATAGCTCAGTTTACCTTACCCCACGACAAAAAGGTTATGTAATCCTTTTTTGGGAAAATCAATTTTGTGAGGAAGTTCACTCCTGATTTCGTTGAAACTATCAAACCCTTACAAAACATGATTCGCAAGGATGTTGACTTTAAGTGGGATGACGAGAAAAAATATTCTTTCAACAATATCAAGACTTTGTTGACGGGAAAAATTGTCCGTCCGTCAATTGAGAGAGTGGAACCGGTCCGGGGTTGTCT
>CBVK0100635380.1:0-11379 GCA_900067695.1 Picea abies | reverse complement strand
GGATCAAGAAAAGAGAAGTCCTGAATCCATTGACATCAAGATTCGCGATCCCGCGAATTTTGAAATGACGATAGAAGTGACGGAAGGTGGAAAGGTCAACTCGCATGCGCGCGTCAGAGTTTCGTCACATCGGGTATCGGGAGTCGGCAAATTATAGTGCTCAACATCGCCAGTAGCGAAACCGCGATAAGAGAAATCCCGATAGATACGGGAAGAGGTCAGCATTGAATGAGCCATTGGGTCTCAGGGATTCGAGAGCCCATTTGTTGACAGTGAACTTGCGAAGCTGTGAGTTCCGATTCTCTGATAAATAAAGAAAGGGGGATCGCGTAGAAGAGAATCTGTGGGGTGCAGATTTCCTGATAGGGAAATAGAAGAACCTTGGAGTTCTTCGGGCCGAGAAGAAGAAGATCCTGTGTGAGCGGGCGTGCTCCAAGGAGTGCGGATGCGTCAAATTTACTGCCTCCTCCAGAAAGTTTAGTTTTACCTTAGCTCTTCTCCCCGTGAAGTCTCCAGTGGGAGTCAGGTGGCAAACATTCTATTGCTCCATTCGCTTCCATGACGAAAGCAGTTGTCAATTCACTTATGAGTGCGATTGATGAGGTAGCCTGAGAGCAAGCAGGGATCTTTAATACAACTGACCTACATTCATTTCCTATGTACCTACCCTCACATGAGCCCTTACCCCTGGTTTTGACACAACCATCGACTTCATTTTCATTTTGTCGTGAGGACAGAGCAAATCAGGTGAGGTTTGTTACTGAGTTTCTTGTTAAAAATCCTCCTGGGGATGTAGCTACAAACAAAGTTCACAAGCGACCGGGTTGTGGCAGGGCTAACTCTGTTAGCTAATAAACTACTTCTCGAAGATTAACTGTTAAGAAACTACGGATTCCTAACCGGGCTCGCTGGAAAATGGTGCTGGGGCATGACCTGGGATTGGAGGAAGTGATAAACTTGGCTTTAAATGCACTAGTAGGCAGGTTCTCTTACCGTTCGTGGTGTACCAACCCACTTCATACATGGTTGAAGATGAACTAGACACCCATTTTGGGTTATTCTTTGGATTTATTCTTCCTCTCGAGAGGTTGGTTCGGTTCCAAGTTTCAATTGACGAACGACATGTTGAAAATTCTAGACAGGTTGTGGTCCTATGATGGGGGGAGCTTGATGCTTAAAAGGTGGAGGATCTCTTTTGATCCTACTTAGTATTACTTCCAGTTTAGGCACTTGTGGGTGCTTCTTTCTGGTTTACCACTAAATCTTTGGAATACCAAGGCACTGACAACTATAGGGAATGCTTTGGGCCACTTTATTTGTGTTGATGAATAGTCACTATGCGCACTTGATAGAAAGTTAGGAAGGATATTGGTGTAGATTGATATCCACTTGGGACTACTTGAGACCTTAGACATTCAATGGTGAGACCTATTTTTCTCACAAAGACTGGACTATTTGGGCCTTCCATTCTGGTGTACTTATTAGTGTAAGACCAGACACTTGAAAAGTTCTTGTCAGGGGTTTGTGAAGGAGGAGGAGTTGGAGAACTCACTACTCAGGAAGATGCCAAGATGTGATTCACGTGGATTTGTTTCATTTGCTCAAGAAGTACCATGTCTTGAATCCTCAGATTCTTTGACCTTTTTGGGCTCACACACTCTCACAGGTAAACTCAAAGCTCTATGTCCTAGTTTTTTTAATTCGCTTACTTCTTGGGAAAAGTTAGCATTGGATGAGTTGTCTAAATCGGGTGTTGTGCCCGTGACTTCACCTCGTGGTCCTGTTCCAGTTAAATTTATTGTTTCCCTGTCCATTGAGGTTCTCCGACCTCCAAAGACGGTTACCTCTCCCATTGATGATTTTCCATTTCCCCCGTCGGGGGAAAGGCCTTTACACAACTCGGTTAGGGCTCTCAATTCTCAAGCAGAGCAAAGGGAGTGTCCTTTCGCCTTTGTCAATCGCTCTCTTGAAATAGGGGCTTCCTTAACCGAACCTTTAACGAATCTCGAGAGTGCTCGAGAGGTGGAAGTGGTGGGGGGGAATGAACCTTATTTAATCTTAGGTTATCGAGAGACTGAACCTGGTGATTTCTCTTTGGGGGAGACTTTGGAATCATTGGTCCCACTACTTCGTGAGGTTGATACTACTGTGTCTCTTTCTACTTATTAGGGAAAAAATATCCTAACTCTTTCGGGTTCTGCTGACCTTGTGGAACAGTCAAAGTAATGTTGTGGGGGGGGTTGGGCCAAGTTATGCGTGGTCAAAAGGGTCGGGCTTTGAGACTTCTCCCATTAATATGAGAAGTGCTTAGAAGAAGGCTATCCTCTCTTTGATTACGCATGTTCCACTCTCTTCTACTGCTACAGACTTTGGGGCGCTTAGAGGCATGAAAGCCCTTGCACCGGCCAAATCATGATCCTTCTATCTTTAAAGATTCGAGGGGTGGGGGGGACCCTAAAACAAGCCTCCATGCACATATTTCTTCAGAAAGTTAAACTGGTTGAGGTTTTTTTACAAGAAACATTAGTTGATGAGGAGAAGGCACGTCATTTTATGTTGAAGTTTGTCCCTAATTGGTGTTCTTTTGATGTAAGCTCTGTGGGAAATTTGGGTGGACTCCTGGCATCGTGGGACCCAAACAATTTTGTATTGCTACCTTCACTCTGCAGTTGGGGTATTTTACTCATCGACACCTCACTATAGAACAACAAAGATATTTGTTTACTAAATGTTTATGGGCCCTGCAACGAGCAAAGATATTTGTTTACTAAATGTTTATGGGCCCTGCAACGAGAGAAAGACTTTTTGGGATAGGGTGGCTTTTGAGGGTTTGCTAGATTCTAAAAATTTGATTCTTGTAGGAGATTTAAACTTTACTACAGGTGATGACGAGGTCTAGGGTGCAATGACTCAGCTGGATAAGATTGAATATTATTTTAAAAGTATGATACATGATCATGACTTGGTTGACCTGTTACCAGACGAGGTCGTCCCAACATGGCGGAACGATAGACATGGGTTGGAAAGTATTGCTAAATGATTGGATCTATTTATGGTCTCAAATAACCTATTAATTGATGTGGGAAGTTATTGAACATGGGTTGACTATTAATTGATGTGGGAAGTTATTGAACATGGGTTGAACTTCCCTATGTTTTAGATAATGCGCCAGTGATAGCCCAATTTGACTTTCATAAGTTACCAGTGGCTTACCCAGTGAAGTTAAATCCATCTTGGATGACTGAGGCTGACTTCACTACTATTGTAAAAGAGGTATGGAGGGATACTGCTTCCTGTTGGAACTGGATGTCCAGATTAGGTTTGTATGGAAATTAAAAGTTTTAAAGGCCCGAATTAAATCTCGAGCTAGACTTAGACGGTGTGCAAATTTAAAAAGGATATAATCTTTGGATGAGGAAATCATGGTGGCTCTTTTGGATTTACGTACCAAGGTCTGGGATGAATCCAAACAATGAATTTCGATTGAAATATTTGGAGACAGAGCGCAATCATATCCTCCTTCTTGAAGAGGAACATTGGCGACAAAAGCTCCATGCAATCTAGCTGAAATGTGGGGATCAGAATAATAAATATTTTCATAAATATGCCAAGGAAAAAAGGAATCAAAAACACATTTGGGAGATTTGTGATGAAAATTGGCAGGAACATAGAGGTCAAGAGGAACTCAAGACAGAGGCCACCAGATTTTTCAAAACTTTGTTCACAGCGGATCCCCACATCTCCCCTTTGGAACAATTGAATTTAGGCAGGTTGTTTCCACGTTTTGTATCTTTGGAGGACTCTAATCTCATCGAAAGACCAGTCACTAAGCAAGAAATCTGGGAAATTTTAAAACACTTTGCAAAAGATAAAAGTCCAGGCCTAGACAGCTGGACGGTTGAGTTTTTTATACAATTTTTTGAAGTTGTGGGAGATGATCTGTTGGAACTTGTTGAAGATACTAGAATCAGAGGGAAGATTAAAATCTCCCTAAATACCACTTTCCTGGTGTTGATACCAAAGGAGAATAATCCTCGAACATTCAGGGATTACAGACCTATTACACTCTACAATATATGTTACAAGCTGATCTCAAAGGTGATTGCAAATAGACCAAAACCCATACTCTCGAGGGAGTTTTCGAGCGAGCAACTTGGTTTCTTGAAGGGTAGCCAGATTTTGGATGCTATTGGTACGACACAAGAATGTTTACACATCATCAAAGATAGAAAACAACAAGCCTTGATTCTTAATTGGATCTAAAAAAAGCGTATGACTGTGTTAGTTGGGATTTCTTATGTTTGATACTTGTACAAAATGGATTCAACATACACTCTATAAATTGGATTATGAGTTGTGTGGTTAGCTCCTCCTTTTCTCTTTTGATCAATGGGGAGTCCTCACCCTTCTTTAATAGTGAATGTGGATTAAGACAAGTTTGTTCTCTCTCACCCTTGCTCTTCATCCTTGTAATGGAAAGCATTAGCCTTCTTCTAAAGAAAGGACAAGTGGAAGGAAGCTTGACTGGGGTCAAGGTTTCTAGGGTCATTAAAGTTCTACACCTTATATTTGTTGATGATGTACTTATAATGGCAAAGGATTCACTTTAAAAATGGCAGGTGATTAAAACATTTTTGGAACTTTTTTGTTGTGCCTCGAATTTAAAAGTTAGTACACAAAAATCTATGTTTCACTTTTCGGGGGTACAAGGAGAAACTATGGTGAAGTATAAGGAATTTTTTTCTTATAATTTTGTGGAGTTAACCGAGGGTTTCATATACTTGGGGTATTTTATAGAAGTGGATAAAACTATCTTTGAAGAATGGAGATGGCTTATTATTAAGTTTGAAAATAGAATCAAATATTGGTGTAATCAATGGTTAACACTCGGTGGTTGGTGTACACTTGCAAAGGCGGTCTTAGAAACACAATCAATTTATTGTATGGTCCTTGCGGCAGTTCCAACTTCTACCTTCTCAAGGATATGTAAGCTAATATTTGAATTCCTTTGGTTGGGGGGTGGAAAAGTTCATGGAATACATCTTTTCAATTGGGAGATTCTTGCAAAGTCGAAACATCTAGGAGGTTGGGGTCTCCAAAATCTGTTCTTATTTAACTGTGCCTTGGCAGCAAAATTATTATGGCATGTATTTATGAAAGCCAGTATTTGGCGCCAGGTGATCAAAGACTAATATTTACCCTACTCCTCAGTGGCTTCTTGGTTCAGAATGGCTTCATCTCTTCAACCAGCGACCTCAAAGATTTGGAAAAACTTGATGAAATCACTGCCTCTCATTACTCACTAGATTAGTTGGAAACCTAGTAATGGTTACTCCATACTAATCAGATTGGATTATATTTTGGGAGTTGGAAACTCTTCTTTACTTTCCTCAAAACTTATGTTGGCGCTAAAGGAAAATAACATATGGTATTTGTATCAAGCCATCGTTCGGCCCTCTTTGGGATTCATTACAAATCGGTGGAAATCTAGTGAAGAGATAGACCTCTTGAGAACCTTGGTGACTGAGTGGTATTCATTTTGCAAGGAACTCATTGAATCCAGAGTCCAGCTAGAGCCTAGAGATGATTCACTAATCTGGATGGGAGGTGACCATTCGGGAATACTCATTGTAAAAAAATGTTCATAAAACCTTGGCAAGAAAATATTGGCTGATACAAACAACAGGGTGGCGAATACAGTTATGGACATGGGACATAGCTTACAAAATCAAACTCTTCATTTGGTTGGCACTGGAGAATAAAATCTTAACATGGGATAATCCGAAAAAAAGAGGTTGGGAAGGACCGAGCTACTGTCCATTTTGCAATAGAGATGAGGAGATAATCCTTCATTTATTTGTAAACTATCCTTTTACACAACATCTATGGAAGGTTTTATCTACCATTTTCAACCTTGTAACTTCTTGGGGAGGCAGCACACTTGAAAATTGTTTTGAAAACTAGCTGAAATTGGAAAAATTCCATCACATCCTACCTTCATTGACCTGTTGGTATATCTGGTTGGCAATGAACAAGTGTATTTTTGAATCTCACACAACTACAGTTCAGGGAGTTGGATTTTAGATTAGAGGGATGGTGGAAGCTGTTGGTGCACAATGCCCTCAAAATCATACTTACAAAAGAATAAAAAAACCACCCAACTTCACTCTGTAATCCATATCTTGGTTCGACGGTGTTGCACAAGAAAATGGTACTCTGAGCGGAGTTGGGGGCATCATAAAGACTTTGGGGAAGACTATCTATAGGTGGACGTTTAATTGTGGAATGGGTTCAAACACCAGGGAAGAACTACTTGTTGTGTGGGCCACTTTATCATTATCTCATAGGCTGGAAATTGACCAACTACAGTTATTGGGGGATTCAAAGATAGTGGTTGACTGGTTAAACCACATGAGTAATCTACATGTTTATTCACTTATGGGATGGATGGAGAAGATTAGGGAACTTATTAAACTCTTCAACACTATTAGATTTGATCATATTTATAGGGAAGAGAATGTGGAAGTTGATGTACTATCAAAAAAAGTACTATAGGTACCAGAAGGGAGGATCCACTACAAAAAATGGCAGGATGGCCATGAGGGTCCCCCACTATCTCTTCGTCTCTACTTATGATATAGATAGCATATCGAGGAAGTCCATGACTTTTATTTTGAAATTTTTTTGGTTACCAAAATGTAATATTTTCTATAGACACTATGGACTGTCCACTTATAATTTTTTTCTATTTTTGGATTGTTACGTAGTGTAGAGACTAGATATATTAGTATCAAGAACAATGTAGCACCACTTTTTATGTCTGATTGGTATGGAAATACCATTAGAATATTGTTGTAATAGTGAACTCTTGTACTCTCCTTGAGAACATCATATATATAATATATTGAGAAATTTTCTGCTGGAAAAAGTCAGATATGTTTGGTATAAATATTAGTTAATATTATGTTAATTAATTTGTATGTAATGTTAATTAATTTTATAAGTAGTATATATAATGTTATTAATTAATTAATATATTTTTTAAAAGAACAAGAGGGTTTATAAAGGGTTATAAGAGGGTGTTTGACACATGTTAAAGAATGGATCTTAAAAATAACAAGTAACTTAGGGTAATTAGTGAGTGTACATAGTGGAATTGCCATAACTAAAAAAGCGAGGGAGATAATAGTCAATTTTCCTTAAGAGAGTAACACTCGTTATAAGAAAATATAAAGGAAACTTACACTTTTGCATACATGCACATGCGCGCACGTGTGTGTGTGTGTGTGCACATATAAATAGAAGCTATAATGCCTTAACCTTTACTCACGAACCTTCGCTAGTGATTCACAATCAAATATTCAGTACGGTTAGGACACGGGGAAATTAGGGATGGGGAATGTTGCTGCAAAGACCATCAACCCCAATGCTACTTCCACCATCACTCAAGCTATCTCTCATATTGCGCTCTTTGGAGGAAACAAATGAGACTCTAAAAAGGAATCAATTAATAGATGTGGAAGTGGATCCATCTCCATCTCGGGTGGGAAACCTAGAAGGGTCAAGGAACTTAGAACAAGGACCTCCTCCTGAGGAAATTACTAGAGAGCTTCAGAAAATCAATCTCCCATATTTTTTTGTGGGTCATGTAGGGGAATGCATTGAGGCATGGTTGGATGGAATGACAAGGTGTTTTTCACTAAGAGATTATTCTTCCACCTTAAAAGCCAAGATAACCATCTTTTTGTTTTGAGATAGTGCCTTGAATTGGTGGGGAAGCTTGGAAAGACAATTGCACCTCACTGCAAACACCATATCATGGGAGTTATTTGAGGAGAGGTTTAGGAGAAAGTATTTACCTATGTACTAAGAGGAACAACAAGTAGGATCCTTTCATGCTCTAATTCAAGAAAACTGAATAATGGAGAAGTATGAGATAAGGTTTATGGAACTATTCAAGTATGCCTCATTTATGGATACCAATCAACAACAGGTAAGTCACTTTGTGTACCTATTGAATCATAAGACAAGATCCCTAATGCAAATGTGGAAACCATTGTTATTTGTTAAAGCAGTAAAAAATTATCGTTACACAAAATAACTTTTGGATATCAAAGAGGGTATGAGATCTACTATTCCTCAACAATCATGATTTATGGAGAAGGCCCCTTAGACCTTCTCCAAGGGAGAAATTTCTAGGCCACCCACTTATGGAAACATAGCTACACCTTGAGTGGTTGCGGCAGGTGTTTCAATGGAATCAAGTGTAATATCTTAGGCATCATCAAGGACTCATGCAATTCCAAGAAATTCACAGGGAGTTGATAGAAGGAGCAGGGGTTCCATTGTAAGGGACTCATTTTAGAGGTCTCCAAAAAACAATATGCAAATTCTACCCCACATTAATTATTTTGGGTGTGGGGGAGCTCATTACCAGTATGACTACCCATAGTCACAATCCAACACCATTCACAGAGAAGAGAAGGCCTAGATTGGGAAGGAAGGTAATAACCACCATATCTATGTAGCGGTTAATAATCATCATGTAGAAGATCAATCCACTATAGTGGAGTCATTAGGTACACTAAGCCATGTAAAAATGAAAATATTATTTTATTCCAATGGAACAAATAATTTCATTTCACCATATGCATTAGAAAAATGTGGGTTGGCAACCTATGGGCACAATGAATTTAAACATGTGATATGGATTATGGGGAGAAAGAAGCAGTAGGACGTAGTGTTGAGAAATGTTTTTCAAAACTTGGGTTGTATACAACTAGGTTAAAGGTGTGTGTCATTTCCCTAGGACATTTGATTTAATTATTAATATGGATTGACCAAAATATCATTGATATTTGGTAGACTATTTCATGAAGAGAGTGCTTTGTTTAGATGGTGAGGGAAGGCCAATTGAGATCCATAGTATCAAGAGGAAGGTGTCTATACATTTCATCTCGATAATGAAAATTAAATGGTGCATAAGGAAAGGATGTCTATTGTACACAGTAGGGGTGGTAGGTGATGTGAAGGGATCCTCTTTAGATCAGTACCCAATTTTGTTAGAATTCAATATGTTTTTTCCCAAAGAGTTGCCAAGGTTACCTCTTGAGAGGAAACTTGATTTCATGATCGAGCTAAAACCCAGTGCATAGCTGATCTCCAAGACACTATATAGGATGACAACTCTAGAACTTTGTGAGTTGTAGATGTAGTTGAAGGAACTGCTTGACGTATGGTTTATAAGGCCCATTGTTTCACCCGGGTGCACTAGTAATATTTGTCAAGAAGAACGATGGTTCCTTGTGACTATGCAAAGATTATAGGGATTTGAACCGAGCCACAATGAAGAATAAGTATGTGATACCTCAGATTGATGATCTATTTGTCATATGAAAGGAGAAATAGTTTTCTCAAAAATCCATCTGCAATCAGGTTATCACCAGTTAAGGATTAAGGAAGGTGAGATTCCTAAGACTGCCTTCCAAACTCAGTTTGGGAACTGTGAGTTCATAGCGGTGCCATTCAACTTGACCAATATGCTATCTATATTCATGAGCCTCATGAATGGTGTATTTTGAAAGTACTTAGACCACTTTGTGTAAGTCTTTCTAGATGATTTTGTCATTTATTCTATAAATGAAAGGAAACATGAGGAACACATGTGATTAGTGTTTTCATGCTTAATAGAAAAAAAATTGTATGGAAAGTTGTCAAAATTCTCTTTTTTTTTTCAAAAAAAGATTCAATGTCGTGGTCATATTATTTCAAGAGAAGGAATTTTGGTGGGCCCGGAAAAGGTGATAACCATAATGGATTGGTTAGTGTTGAAAAATGCTCATGAATTAAAAAGCTTCATGGGAATAGATAGATAGTATCGAAGGTTTGTGGAAGGGTTATTAAAGATTATGAAATCCATCACTACCTTGCAACACAAGGGAATCATGTATGAGTGGACTGACGAATGTGACACTGCATTCATTGATATTAATAGATTACTAACCAATGCACCAATCCTATGAGTGACTGATATGGATAGATACTTCACAATTTGCATGGATTCCTCAAATCAAGGGTTGGGTGCCATGTTAATGCAATATGGGGGAGTGATATCATATGAATTTAGAAAGTTGAAGCAACACAATGAGATTTATGCTACTCATGATTTAGAGTTGGAAGTTGTGATGCTAGCTCTAAAGCTTTGGAGGCATTATCTTGTTGGATTAAGCTTTGTGCTCAAGATTTATCACCAAAGCCTAAAGTATCTCTTCACTCAAAGGGATATGAATGGAAAGTAGAGGTGATGGAGTAAATTCATGAGTGAGTACTTAGAATTTATTACATCAAGGGAAAACAAAATGTGGTGGCTAATTCCCTAAGAAGAAGGACACTAATATTATCCATAGTTCCCTTAAAGGTCAATATAAGGGAATGAGTGTTAGAACAACTTCTTGGATATAGTTGGTATTTGAAGGTTACTTCAACACTCTAGAATGGGAGGTAGTTAGAATTGATGTTTGAAGGATATTCCCTTGAAGAAGATGGATTTTTGAGATTTCAAGGAAGGATGTACATTCTAGAAAAAGGATATATTTGAAGCACTATCCTCAATGAATCCCATAGATAAATTTAATGTGTGCATCCCCATGTGAAGGAGATGTATGCAAACATGAAGAAGTTTTCATTCTAGGCAAACATTGAATGCGATGTAGTTCAATTTATCACAAAGTGTCTTGAGTTTCAGTAGGTAAAGGCCAATCATCACCACCTGATAGGACTCCTACAACCATATGAAATTCCTATGTCCAAATGGGAAGTCATTTCTATGGATTTCATTGTGGGCTTGCCACTCACTTTGCAAAGGCACAATTCCATTTTGGTTATAGTTGTTAAACTAAACAAAAGTGCACATTTCATTCCAGTTAGAGAAACATATGATGTCATTAATGTGGTGCGAGTGTTTATAAGTGAATTTTTTCATCTGCATGCGTTACCTAAGAAGATCTTTTCAAATAGAGTGTATTGATTTACGCACATGTTTTGGACAAGTTTGTGGTCATTATTGGGGACTCAATTGAACTTGATCACAACATATCATCTTGAAATGGATGGGAAGATGGAAAGAGTGAATCAGGTTATGAAAGACATGCCTAGGACATATGTTATGGATAACCAAAACCATTAGGATACGTACCTACCTTTGGTGGAGTTTTCTCAAAATGACAGTTTCCACAACTTAATCATAATGCCTCCTTATCAAGCTTTGTATGGAAGGCCATGTAAGATACCACAGAGTTGGGAAAGGTTCAAGGGTGTTACACATTATTTTTGTCATCCCTATGACCGTTAATGATGTAAACCTATCTGTTTCCTTCAGAG
>CBVK0100635379.1:0-11379 GCA_900067695.1 Picea abies | reverse complement strand
TAGTTTAGATAGATTTGAAAGGAAGTAAGTGTCCATGTTAAGCATTTTCTATCTAGAGTTAGGGTCAAGCTATTAGAGGTGATCTACCTGTCCGTAGTGAGATTTTCCTACAACACACTCAGAGTCAGAGATAAAACAAAATTTCCTCACATTTTTTAATACACAAGACATCAGTCGCCTAGCGGCTAAAAATATGAAAGAAATCAAGTAGAACACAAAAGAAACTATCCATGAGTACAATAAAAAGGTTCAAATACCTTTTGAGCCAAATTACCTATGCAATCGATGAGAAATTTCTTGTACAATGGTACGTAACGGGACTATTGCAAAATATTAGAGTACCACTACGTATGTACTATCTCTCAACATGTGAATAAATCCTGAAAAAATCACAATGAACATAAATGGATGATCAAGGTGTGTCGACTTCATCATTCATTGAAAAATGACTAGAAGAAAAACTAATGGAATTACAACATTTAATTAAGAACATGTCAATCTCCCATAATGAACTATGGCTTACAATCTATTCTAGTGAAGGCCACAAAAATTATTATTACAAATTCAATGATTCCCTAGACCCTACAGTCCATCGAATTCATATTGACACATTATGTGATATATGTGAAGGAGTAACAAATCATGCTACAAGGGATTGCCCACACAATATGATAAATGTGGGTCCAAAGTGGTGTCACATATGCGAGGATAATAATCAATCAACCCAAGAATGTCGACAGAATGGAAAAAACTGAATTCACTCAATGTATCACACACAGACAATCGACCATAATATTGACCAAGGTAGAATTAGATTCATAGTTCTAGGTCGAGGAGGCTAACAAGACCATGGACGAGGAGTATGAGGAAACACCGACAGAATATGAGGTCGATGACTATATTACTACTTCAACTATTGGAAGGATGACCACATAAGTCCAAATTGACCAATCAAAGACAGAATTGATCTCAATTTCTGTAACATTTATGGAGTGGGAGACCATTCACTCGAAGACTATCCAATGGTACCCAAAAAAGTGATGAACAAAAGAAATGTAAATATCTTACACACAATACCAAAACATGACACTTTGAATTCGAAGAAACTCCATGTAGTAACATGCTCAGAAGTTGGCGAGGACATTTTTCTAGAACCACCAAATCAACATAACGGTGGTTGAACTACATATCCTGACTCAAAATACAAATACAAATTAATGAGGGAAGCAACAACATTCTTTAACAAATACAAAATAATAAGGGAAGACATCATAACATCCCAGAAAATCTGCTAGATGAATTTCTTCAACTAATAAAAGAGAAATAGTCATTCAGTCGATTGATTGACCTACTAAGCATATTGAGATAATATAAAGAAGATAAAAGTCCAATCAAAATTTTGCGCCAGTTATCACAGACAGTACAAATAAATGAATTTGACCCTCAAGTCAACTTTGAAATTGATGGAAACTTGATTAAACAAGTCATAGTCGACTTCGGGTCCCAAGTAAATATTCTTCCAAGAGAAACATGGGTTCGACTTGGGAAGCCACATCTGCAGCCTACAATTAATTTTTTGAATTTAGCATATCCGAGTTTTATTGAGCCAATTGGTACACTAAAAAGTGTAATAAAATCTATAGTGGGAATCCCGACGAGAGTCAACTTTGAAGTTATCAACTTGGTCGAAGGAATCCTTGCCTACCTTTCATTAGTAGGATGACCATGGGGTCGGAACATGAGGGCTACAATCTCTCTTGAAAGATATAGAATCAAATTAAAAGGAAGTGGTAGAAAAATAAGAATCCCCCAGGATCCAAAGGAAGGAAAACCTTGGGTCGAAAAATGGGATGAAGCACATGAATCTCATCAACTATATCAAGTCATGAATGAGAAGAAGGATAACATAGAACCCAATAGCGACGGATAAATATTACTCAGGTCTCCATTATCAATAGGCCAAAACTCGGATACAAAACTATACAATTGGAAAATCGAAAACTATGAATCATAAGAAAAAGAGTGTTTGGTCGATAGAAGTGATACCAATAAGATGATCCAAATCATGCTTCTTATTACAATTAGTACCTATTATGGATGAAAGAAATCTCAAGTAGACACCAACACTAATTCTTACACATTCTCACACGAAGCAAGCTATGCAATTCAACGAAAAAAACTCTCCATCAATGCATGTCGACAAGGTTTCCAAGTTATTCAAAGATCAGGGGAGAGTGAAAAGTCTAGTCGAATAATTTACAGGCCAAGTAGCCCGATGGTGGGAGACACATGTACCTCAACTTAAAATGTGAAACACTGCCACTCTTTACTTTGTCAAAATATTCGGTGGGAAAAGACTATCAACCAATATCAACATCTCGATTTTCAAACCTAGGTTCGACCCAGTCGCTCACATCCAAAAATGTGAGAAGAATGGAGGAAATTAGGATATAAATATGAAAGAGTATGGCCTCACATGTTTCCAAACACATTGGACAACATACCCCACAAATGGTATAAAATTAAGGAAGTGTATGGACACACATTCGACTAGAATGAAATAAAAAATAATTTCCTTAAAGACTTTGAATTTAGACCTCAAGAGACATTATTGCAAGATGCAACAAGAGAGATAATAAATTTCTTAGAACAACCAATTCCCTAGGAAACTCAAAAAAAAGGAAAAATTGAAGTCGATATGGGCTCGACTTTGACTTCGAATTGTAACTTAATATCTAATCACAATTCAAATAATATTATAGCTCATTGAATAGACATGGAAAACATAAGTTTTTCGGGACAAATCTTTCGATGGAAGAAAACCCATCTCGGAGTACAAAACCATGTAAAAACAATCTACTTAGTAACCAAGGAAGAAAAGAAAGAGAAAGATGATATTAAAAAACCCAACTTTTCGTCGAGTTATAATCAATTTGTAGAAGGAGAAATCTAATTGGACGAGTCTAAAACTCCTAAATGGATGGATGTAGAAATTAAAACCAAAGAATTTGACATTTCGATAGACGATGGACCAAAAATGGCTAGAATAGGTGATTATTGGTCTGACAAGAAAACCATGGAAATAGTCGACCTGCTAAAATAATATCAAGATGTCTTCACATGTGACTAAAAATATATCAAAGGACTAGTACAAGAGATAGGTGAAATGAAAATCGAACTCATCCCTGGCACCATGCCTATTAAAAACAATCCATATAAGCTAGCACACAAATACAATCCCATTGTCCAAAAAGAAATTGAATCAATTCTTGATACTGGCATTATATATATGATTTTCAAGTTGGAATGGGAAATCCCCATGGTTGTGCAACCAAAGAAGCACTACCCAAAGAAATTAAGAATTTGTGTCAACTTCCAAGGACAAAATAAACTCAGAGTGACTGATCCATTCTCGTTTCCATTTGTTGATGACATTATCAATGAAGTAGCAAGACATGAATGTTACTCGTTCATTGACGACTTCTCCAGATATAATCAAGTACCTATATCTAAGGAAGATCAAGAAAGAAACTACATTTATCTTAGAATTTGGTCATTTGCATACAAATTCATGATGTTTGGCCTCAAAAGCACCCCAACAGTCTTCTCTAGGATAATGGTAAAGGAATTTCAAGAATATATTTATAAAACAATGGTTGTGTACTTCGATGATTGGACTATCTATAGCCTACTAAAAGACCACATCCAATGGTTAATAATGATGTTGTAAATATGTAGGAAAATCCAATTATCCTTAAACATCAAAAAGTGCATCTTTTCCATGCCTATAAGCATATTGTTGGGACATATTGTATGCAAGGATGGGATAAAAGTCAACATGGAAAAATTAAAATAATCCTTGACTTGAAACCACCATTCAACCAAAAATAAATCAAAATCTTCCTTGGACACATGGGGTATTACAAAAAGTTCATTTGTCACTACTTTGACATCACATTTCCAATCGATGAGCTCTTAAATAAAGAAGATGAGTTCCAGTGGAGTCAGGAATGTGACAAATGCTTTGAACTATTAAAAATAAAATTGGTAGAAGCACCCATCCTATGATTTCTAGACTGGTCAAGGAAATTTCACGTTCATGTCGACACCTCAAATGTCATTGTTGGCATAGTCTTAGCCCAGTCGTACAATGACATGGACGAACACCAAATGCATATGCCAGTTAGAAACTAAAGAAAGCATAAATAAATTATTTGATGACTGAACATGAAGCCTTAGAAATTATTTTTTCCCTGCAAAAAAATTGAAACTATTTGCTAGCAAATCCCTTTACATTTTTCATAGAATATGAAGAACATAAATATCTAGTCAATAAACTAGTCCATTAAGGGAAAAGTTGTGTATGGAAACTAGTCTTTCAAGAATTCAGCATTGAAGTAGTAGTCTAAACGAGAAAGAATAATTTCGGCTTGGATCATATGTCCTGACTGGAAGCAGTGGAAGATCCGACAGGAATATATGATGATTTACTATATGAAAATATATTTAGGGTTGAAGGATTTCCCAAAGAAATAGAATAATTTGCAAACTTTATAGAAGATGGGAAAGCACCTGAAGATCTCCCAACCAATAAATGAAAAATCCTATCCTTGAAAGTTGCACCATTCACCCTCATGAATGGATATCTTTACAAGCTAGGAATCAACAACATTATTTGAAGATGTGCATTAGAGAATGAATGTGAATACATCATTAATGAAGCACAGGTCAGACCAGTGGGAGGTCACTTCTAGGCTGAAACTAAAAGACCACATCCAGTGGTTAAGAATGATGATGGAAAGATGTAGGAAAATCCAATTATCTTTAAAAATAAAAAAAAGTGAATATTTTCCATGCCTATAGGCATACTGTTGGGACATATTGTATGCAAGGATGGGATAAAATTCGACATGGAAAAAATTAAAATAATCCTCGACTCGAAACCACCATTCAACCAAAAATAGATCAAAATCTTCCTTGGACACATGGGGTATTACAAAAAGTTCATTTGTCACTACTCTGACATCACATTCCAATCGATGAGCTCTTAAATAAAGAAGTTGAGTTCCAGTGGAGTCAATAATATGAAAAATTCTTTGAACTATTAAAAATAAAATTGGTAGAAGCACCCATCCTACGATTTATAGTCTGGTCAAGGAAATTTCACATTCATGTCGACGCCTCAAATTTCATTATTGGTGCAGTCTTATCCCAGTCGTATGATGACATGGTCGACCACCCAAATGCATATGCTAGTCGAAAACTAAGGAAAGCATAAATTGATTATTTAGTGACTAAACGTGAATCCTTAGAAATGATTTTTTCCCTGCAAAACGTTTGGAACTATTTGCTAGCGAATCCCTTTACATTTTTCATAAACCATCAAGGACTGAAATATCTAGTCAATAAACTAGTACATCAAGGGAAATTTTTTTGATGTCTAGTGCTCTTTCAAGAATTTGTCTTTGAAGTAGTAGTCTGACCGGGAAAGAATAATGTCAACTCGAATCATCTATCCCAACTAGAAACAAGGGAAGATCCGACAGGTATAGATTATGATTTACCAAAAGAAAATATATTCAGGGTTGAAGCAGTTCCCAAAGAACTAGAATAATTTGCAAACTTTCTAGAATAAGGGAAAGCAATCGAAGATCTCCCATCCAATAAATGAAAAATCCTAGCCATGAAAGTTGCACCATTCACCCTCATGAATGGATATCTTTACAATCTAGGACTTAACAACATTTTGTGAAGATGTGCATTAGAGCATGAATGTGAAGACATCATTAACGAAGCACATGTTGGACCAACGGGAGGTCACTTCTAGGCTGACACTAAAATACCACATCCAATGGTTAAGAATGATGTTGGAAAGATTGAGGAAAATCCAATTATCTTTAAACATAAAAAATGCATCTTTTCCATGCCTATAGGAATATTGTTGGGACTTATTGTATGCAAGGATGGGATATATATATATATATATATATATATATATATAATATTAAAAGAAAAATCTAAGCAAAGTTAAGAAAATCCAAAGTAATCAATCAGTCGGTTACCAAGATTAGGTACAAAAATTGTCTACTACAATCTATATGAACAAGGATGATTTTAGGGGCTAAATTTTTCTCATGAGCTAATTTTCCATGGTTTTTTCCCAAAACAAGATTCACCATTCTAAAACTGATTCGCCAAAATTTTATGCAAACTGTATAAAATCCTTAGAAATTTGAATATTTTTACAAAAATATCGCCAAACATTTATAGTTGGAATATGAAGGATTAGTAATATTTTCTAAGGTTTCTACATTTTAAAATAAGTTTCCATCCTTAAAATCATCCCTATATATGAATAGTCAAATACATTCAACTCATTCATTCATGACTATCATATTTCAACATGAGGAGAGAATAGAGTCCCTGGGTAGAAATTAGAGAAGAAACATAGAAATCAAGAGCAATTTCAGTACCCAAACATGATTTGCGCCACTACTTAAACAAATACAACAATCGATCAATCGAAAGAGAAATACATCATCTAGTCGAAGAAAGAACTCACAAGTGCTAATTTTGAAGATCAAGTGACCAAGGAAAACATCAAGTGAGAGAGCATACAAGAAACACCTCAATCAAACATGAATACCCTCAGCAAAGAAAGCATGGCCTTAAAAGACCAAATATTAATTAAGTTGTCAGGAAAATAGAAGCCAACATGGTTGGGCACTTCAAATGGAGTATTTCAACCAAACAGATCAACCAACCTGACCAAACATCACAATTGAATGTTGATCGAGTCGAGTGTACCCCCCGAGATAAAAAAAATTGGCCTCGTAGAAACAACTCGCCACCACAAATATGCAATTAATGAAAAATGGGAGGATATCAACCGCCATATCGTTATCGATGCAAATGTATCCTCACACAAACAACTAATCCCATTCAATGTTATGATCGAGGAATGCGAGTTAATTCCATCAATGGATGAATTAAAGTTCCCACTCCAATTCCCACCTATAAATATGGAAAAAACATATGACTTCACCTCATTGTTATTTACACTAGAGCATTCAAGAAAGCAGAGTTCTGAAATTGAAGTTGCACACACAACTCCAGAGCTTAAAAAAAATCCATTTGATAAGCAATAAATTACACATATGCCTAGAATGAGGGGAAAAGTAGTATATTCCATATTTGAACCAAGGACAAAGGAAAAATTCAACAAAGCGGGCGCAACAAAGTTGGAAATATGAATGCAGAACATTCATGGGTCACAAATCAAAGAAATATATTGGTATCGACAATGGTATAACTTTATGGCATGGGGAATGGAGGACAACCAATGGAAGGAGGAAACTAATTTCCTCTAGCAAGCAGGAATTTGTCACTTTCTGGGTGCACCCTAAATTGCAAAATTCGACGGATGGAAAGAGGAAGCTACAAAGTTCCTCATAAGTTGTTATCATAGTGGATATCTCTGAATCAATTAGCCAGTTGAAATCACAGGATTTCTAATCCACGTGATTACTATAATACCACATGGAGGCACACTTATGCCTAAAACCCTAAATACCAATGACTGGTTGCAGATGCTCATAGGCAGGACGATGACCAAAAATTCGAAAGGGATGCTAATTAACAGAATAGTTGAACCCTATGCAAAATGGACATGGATCATAGTTTCTCTATTCTTTACAGTTTTTGGTCATGCTTCATATTTGAAGCTCACAATGTTGGAACCAATTGGATAAATAATATAGTTGGGAGCATGATTCAATTGGGTCGATCACTTAGCCATGATAATTAGAAGTAACTTCATTGACTCTCAAGAGTATGGGAATCCCGTCAAATTACCAACACTCCTAATATGGATCGCCATGATTCAAGTTGGCCCCATAGGAGAAGTTACATTCACTCTAAAGAAAACTCTGACTATGAATGACTACACTTGTTTTTCACCTAGGGTACTCAGATCACTAGAAGAACCCTCGTCTAATATAATGCTTAAGTGATGGGTGAACCATCTCAAGAATGTCTCCCTTAAATGGAGAGTCAAATAGAAGGTTCATAGACCCCTATTGCCTAGCACACAAATTCAACTCAAACTTGATCGCACCAAGTTGTGGTGTGGAATTAGCGGAGGGTCAACACCAGAAGAGATACGTATCAACCGATGAAGATCCAAATATTTCAAATTCAACTCAAACTTGATCGCACCAAGTTGTGGTGTGGAATTAGCGGAGGGTCAACACCAGAAGAGATACGTATCAACCGATGAAGATCCAAATATTTCAAGAACTAGACAAAAAACTAGGGTCCCAAATATCAATTCCACCATATATACTAAGAACTGATTTAGCCATTATAACACCCATGATAGATCGTGAACAAGAAGAAGAAATGGAAGCGACGCTATATACAGATCCATTTGTTTGAAACTTGGATGATGAAGCAAGCCCTCCAGCGAAGCATACCCCAACCAAAAGAAAGAAGCAAGAAAAAATGAATAAATGTAATCAAGCTATCAATGTTAATATAGTATTTTATGATGTAAATATTTTGTGGAAGGAAACGTTCAAACAAAACATAGATCTCAAATTCAGTGATCCATAAATAACACAAAAAGTTGTCGACTTTACAAACAAGTTAATTGAGAGGGATCGACAGAAAGAAAAGGACCAAGTAGTTACTGAAAACATCTTAAAGACGAGTGTTGTCCAAAAATTACAAGAATCTATAGCTAACCTAAAATAAAAGTGTGAAAACACAAAGAAATCCAGAGAAACTCTAGATAAGAAAGTCGAGAAAAGAATACAAAAGAAACAAAGGATGGAAGAGCAGCAAGAACATAGCACAGGTCAGTCGACACTAGTTGAAACACGTCATTTGAAGATCATTCGAATTGACCCTAGTAAGAAACCAGTTACAAAGAAGTCATGCACAGGATGGGTCAACCTCACAAGAGAATATCCTCCACCCAAGGTGACACCAATCATTGAAGATAAAGAAACAACGAATAAGTTAGAGAAGAAAAGAAATAAAACTAGAAGAAGCCATCAACAAATATCATCAGAAGAAAAAAATTTGGACAACACACCTAATGACAACAATAAGGGAAGCGAAGAGAAGTCAGGTTAAAAAGAAATCAATGCCAACGTGCAGAATGGAACCACCAAGAAAGCCACTACAATTGAATATTTTCTTAAACAAGCAAGAAAGTAAAAAATTCTTGACTTGTACTAGTAAAAAATTGACCCAAGTAAAGAAAATCAGTCAGTTAATCTTGACCCAAATGAAGTATTAAACACATCAAAACAAGAAGGAAAAAAAGGTGCAAACACTCAGGGATCATAGCACAATCCCCCTATGCAAAATTCATCTGAGAGACAATCATTGAACAATCTTGTCTCCCCAACAAAATCCAATCGGGAAACAAGTAAAGATAACCAAGACTAGTAGATAAATTGGGAAAATCCCACCAACCAGATAGGAGAACAAAAAGATGAAAATGATGCAAGAAATAAGTCACCATTAGAATATCCTCCAAGTCAAACTGAAACCATAAAGAATTCCAATGCACCCTATCAAGGAAAGGATGAAAATTAAAATAAGAAAGATGTTGATACACATCTGGAGTCAGGACAACACAATAAAGAAAAAGAAGGCAATAAATATTATGAAAAAGGCACTAGTGGAGACAAAGAAAAAGAAAAAGAAACCAGAGAAAAAAAATCCAAACAAGAAAAAGAAGAAGGTCATAGATAGGAGGGACACTACTCCAAATTCAATCACATTCACAATGTTTAAACCAATCGAGTTGACAAAACCACTATCAGAGATAGGATTTGACCCAACAGTTGCATAAGATGAACAAATAATGGATTTATACAATGAGGTATCTAAAGAATAAAAAAATAGGTGGAAGAAGGATCTAAGCGAAAGAAATCAAATTAGGGAAATAAGAAACAATGATAAACATATATTAAAAAAACATGTTCTACTTGCAAAGGAAAAAATGGGCATTAATCATCTAACGGAAGGAGGCGATCCTCTTCTTGGAGAGAGAATTCTAATTAAAGTAGTGATATCTATAGTGACGAATAACCAGGTAGAAATTCAACGCCTGAAGTATGAAAATAAATAGCTTGAGTAGATGAATAAATTGATAATAAGAGATAATCAGACTGGGTTAGTTCAACAAACAACAACAATATTGCAGTCCAAACTGGCGAAATTTAAGGCAATCCAAGAACAAGTTGAAATGGCCAACTCACAGAAAGCCACTCTAAGAACAATACTCAACAACTAGCCATCATAATTTTTTGCCACATACAAAAAACTCAAAGCACAGAAAATTGTAATTGCCGACTTGAGAAAAGCTTGACTTCTTGCCACCGATGCAAAATTTAATTAGGTTATATCCATCCAGATATAAAATGAAATAGTAATTAAGGTAGACCTAACATGACAAGAAATATAATGGTTGAAACAAGTAAGAAAATCCCATATGATAACAGATCAAGCGGTTAGGCACCCCGATAGAATAAAATAAAAAAACAAAGAAATGAAGAAAAAAATCAACCTAGAGTCGACCTCAGTACATGAAGCACCCTTAACATATAAGTTAGAACTTCTAGGGGAAATGAAGACAATGGAGATAGAGGCATAATATTTAGTTGAGGATTGGAGAATGTTCTCCAAGTACTTGTTGCATTCGGCTTTGAACATTTATCAAACAACATTCAAAAGGTTACCATAGTCACCTGTAGAGAAGTAGGAGGCACCATTAACTTACCGAAAAAAAATTCAATTTTTCAGCCTTACACCCTCTGAATCGAACATGCCAGCTACCATTCATCAGTCTAGAAAACCATAGATAATCATTGAAGGGTCTGAGGAATCATATGTTCCAACAAAATTAGCACCCCTACCGAATGATGTACGAATGCATGAGTGAGATATTCCTTAAGACAAATATGAGAAGCTAGTGCAGCCATCACAAAATATATAAAGCACATAATTCCCAAGGATATTAGACACCAACATCTCATTTCATTCTCTCTCTCTATCATTCTCATTTTGTAATAACCGCAAAAAACACATAGTGGAAACATTTTGTATTTTTTCACACTCCCCTCTTGCTTGGGATGAGCAATGAATTGAGGAGGGGGGAGATGTTGTAGGGACTAGTCGGCTCTGTCGACTAGACTCTTCAGTCAACTACCCAAGTCGACTAGAGTAGTCAGTATGGAAGTCTCTCGAATAGACAGTTAGATTCGACCGACTCGACAGTTAAAGAATGTAACCGACTGGTAACAAAATATGTATGTGTGTGTGTGTGTGTGTGTGTGTGTGTGTGTGTATTTATGTATGTATGTA
>CBVK0100635378.1:0-11379 GCA_900067695.1 Picea abies | reverse complement strand
GAGATCGGTCTCGGCATTCCTGCTGAACCGCTCTTCCGATCTCACCCTCCCCATTGTGGTGACATTGGGTGGGGAAGGTTCTTGTTTTGCCAGTTTGACCTACTACTCCTTAGCCTTTCTTGTGTCTATAAACTATGCGATAACACGCCCGATGCAGGCGTTTAGACACTACTACTCGTGCAAAAAATATAACACATACCCAAAAAATACCTAGTGCATTAAATGTGACACTTTATGTGAAACACTGACCAGTGTACCTCATGTGTGTTGGACCACCATCATCAGATAAACCATATTGATCAAGTGAAATGAGCTAAGATGGATGAGGGGGTAGGCATCTGAGAGGCTGTTATCTGTTAAGAATACTAATGATCATCTCCGAGATTACCACCTTCATTGTAGACCATGAGACATAAGCTCCTCTAGTTACTCCTAAGTGAAAGTGAGGGTAACAAATTTATTGAAATCAACTACTTCAAGATCTTATTTCTCATCATTTTTACATAATCAATTAATCTAATATTTAATCCCCTATATATATAAACTAAATTAATAATTAGGTAACTCTACTATGGTCCTTCCCAATCACCTCTCCCTCCCAAACCTCCTTTAATTAATTATTGCACATGCCACAACTTTAGTAAATAATAATTTCCATTGCACATTCACAACTCTAGTAAAGAATAATGTCAATTCAAAGAGATTGATTTGTAAACTATTGACCTTATTGACTAACTATGATTGCTTGGGCAAAAAGATCCCACTGTGTATAGTTTTACAAGTCATATATCCCGTCACCAAGAGGGTTAATATTTATAACACCGTTGGGTTTGTCTACATGATCCCTCTCAAGTTCTTCCAAAAATTTCAATTATGCCTTGAACATAGCCACAAAATTACAACTATCTTCTTTCATTATTCAAGGATTTATATCTATTTTAAAGTATAATGCCTGAAGTAGTCAATTACAACTTTATTTATTTATGGGGTATGTTTTGGAGGCAAAGTGTGTATAACAAATTATATATTTTTATTTTTTTAACGGAATATTCATTTACATGTATATATTTATAATATTTTCGATTTAAAATAGTTAAATTGAATAAATAATATTTGATTTATTTATTGGGTTATGTTTGTGTGGTAAAGTTTTAATAATAAATTTAAATATAATATTTAATTTATTATTGTGGTATGTTTTAGTGGTAAAGTTTGAATAATAAATTATATATTTTTCGTGAAATATTTATTTTATGTATATATTTTTAATTTTTAAAATTAAAATAATTACTTAAATTATTTAAAATTAAAATAATTATTTAAAATATTGTTTTTATACTAAGTATAATATTTGACTTTTTAAACAATAATTTGCTATTTATTTATTTTAAGCTATCTTAATTTATGTATATATTTTTAATTTTTTCAAACTAAAACAAGGCTGCATGATAGTGCAGTGCCTACCAAGGAGGTTAGAAAGCAAATTGTGGAAAATGGGGTTGAATTGTGAACGAAACGAAGTGTTTGGTGATAAATGTATATAAGGGGAATGTTGTGCAAAATGTATATCATGGAAGATAGGGCAAAAGTAAATGACCACCGACAGGCACACCAACATCTAATTTTTGAAAGTATATAGCAAACCTAATTTTTTTTGAAAGTATATAACAAAGTAAAAAATTTGTTGATAGTGCAAGATTAAATTTGGAAATTTAAATGCATTTTCCATATGGACTGGTGAAAGATAAAAATATATGATGACATAAAATTAATAGGAGATAAGTAATATAAAAATTTAAATGCATTTGTGAACATGGGGTATATGTAAATGACACTTGCACTGTTGAATGCCATTTATTTTGAAATATATAAAAAAAGAAAAGTGTGTAACATATAAAAGAGTAGATGCATTTGCCATACAGACTGTTGAAGGATAAGAATAAAAGTCTAACATATTAAAAAAACAAATGCATTTGTTATACAAAATGCGGAAAGATAAGAATAGAGTCTGTAACATATAAAAATTTAAATGCATTTTTTTTTCAAGTATGTCAAAAAATGAAAGTTTGTTACATACTACTGCAAATTTTGAAATATACCAAAAAATTAAAGTCTGTTACATATAAACCGGAATTTCAATGTGTTTGTCATTAGACTGGGATTGGGGCTCCCGTGGACCATTAGAGAAATATGTACAAGAAGCATGATTGTGGAAAGAAGATAGAGTGCAATAGCTGCAAAAGAAAATAAATGGAAAGGTATAAGTGTTTGCCTATACATCTGTATTTAAGAAAGTGGAATAACCGGGCTGAGAAACAAAGAAAGATGCGATGACTAAACTTACAGTGAGGGTACATATGAGCGCTTTGGCTATTTGCTTGCGGCTGCCGTTTCATTGATGTTGGTGATGACTGCAGTTTCAAGGATGTTCTCCACGACTGTTGGAATGCCGGGAACTTTCTGTTGTCTTTCGTTGGCGGCCTGTTTCAATTTCCTTTCGACCCATTCTTCAATGTAGCTTCTCGTTGGGGCGACGTTGATCTCATTCTGGATTTTGATGTTGAAAAATTCGTTTCTAATTTCTGGAAGTCGATAGAAAGATTAGAAAGAGCATGATGAATTTCCTCATTCTGTACTGCATATTTGACTAGCCAGTCATGGACGTGAGCTTGATCAAATTGAAGGATGTTGTAACACTTTTCCAGAGACAAGGTATTCAACATAACAACCTGTTTATCGAACTCTTGCCTGGTTAAGGGCAAGGAGTTTGCGATTAAGAGGGGGTCTTGGAAGTCATTGGTTTTCTCTGCTAAGTCTATATTTGTCAGCTTTGTGAATAATTTATCTTTTTTCGCTATGGCTTGTTCACATGACTGAACAATGAGACACAAGCTCTTTACTTTTTGTTTCCAACATGAATTCAATTTGCCGATCCGGTTTTTGGATGGAAGATCTTCTTCTCTTCTTTTTGTTTCTGTCATATTGTTGACAATCTTGCCAAAAGGGATGACCGTTTTTAAAAATAAATTTTCTTCATCTTTTAATTTGGCATGCAAAAGCTCGAGCAAGCTATGTGCCCTGGTTCCAAGGGAAGCGATGGTTTGTGATATTTTCCATGCCTAGGTAACTAGTTCCATTCTTTTTTTGATATTTTTCTCCACATATCCTTTACAAGATGCGAGCAGGGTGGAGGATGCTTTTACATTGGGTGCAGGGGTGCCAGGCATGACTATTTCCAAAGTATCGACAAGCAATGGCATAGGAATGAAAGTGTCTTCCAATTCCTTGACTCGATCCTTTAATTTGGCATTCTGTGTCTCGATGCATCCAATGGAATCATGAAGTGCTTCTTCGGTCGCAGTTTGAAGTTGACAGATTTGGGACGACCGTATGTTGGCAACGTCAACCTCTGAACAAGATTTTCCTTTGATATTTTTAACATTTTTTTTTCTCAAATATCAATCTTTTGTTCCGGCTATCAAAAACAACGCTCTGGAACACGAAGGATTCATCTTCGTCAAAATTTTGGGTAACATATATGTCCATTGGATTTTTCTCGTCGATGAATCATCCTCTACTGAAATTGATATTTTTTAGAAGCTTTTCCTCAGAAAGAAGACTAAAATGGTTGCAGGGCAAGTGGAATAGCCCTTAGCTGAAACCGCCTCTGCATAGTCCAAAAAAATTTAGCACAGCTTGCACATGCAATTGTAGAGGCCGAAATTAGTCCATTCTGGGCAGAAGGAGATGACTAGTAGGAAAATGCATGGCAGGAGCGAGAGTTTTGGACCTAATGCCCGAAAATGTTAAACAATGTTTTTTTGGCTTGAAATATATCTCTGGGAGCATCAACATATCATTTCTTTACAATGAAACTCTTCCGCCTAGAACAGAGTAATTTGGAACTCTGGAATTCCTACTTTTGTGGTGTACAGTGGCTGTTGCGTTCATCCTCAGTTTCTTTTCTAAAACTCCTTTTGGTGTTGTCATGACTGCGATCACCGAGCCGGGAAGGTCCGTTCGTTATGGTTGATTTCAATTTGGGTGCAGGAGAGGGAAGATTCTCTGCATTGTCATCATCCATTGCTGTATCATCGTCCATCAGATCATCTTCTTCTGGCTCAGAATTCATGGCATCAACTTCTGTGATAGTAATGACTGCAACTAAGCAGGTTCTCTGACCAACCTTGGTTACGATAGAAATTTTTGGCTTGAAATATATCTCTCGGTGTACCAAGGGACCATCTCCTTTTTTGCTCCTAGGCGGAGGGAGATGAATAGTAAGAATATGCCTTGGAATAGTGGAACCTCTGGCCATTATGCCCCGATGTGTTTATTGTGCGTGGAGAGAACTGCTGCCAGAATTTATTTAGAATTTCCGTTTGGTCGAGACGATGTTTGAAATGAAAATCTGGGAGGGATAATATAAGCCTCCGCAAATTATGGTTTAATGCGTATCAATGGAATATCTCCTCGAGCCTTTCGCTGATTAATGTCAATTTCTAGGGTTCGTGCGGAATGACCTGTGACCATCACAACTCACTAATTGCACAATTAGAAAAAAGTGCGAATGTGGCGTTGACGATGAAAAGAGATTAAGAATCATAAATTTCTTAAAAGCACCAACCCGTCGCCGCACAAAAAAAAATATTGCGTGGCCTTTGAAATGAATACTTGGAAAGGATAACATTCTTGTGGGCAAATCTTAGTTTAATTTGTACTAATGAAAAATCTTCTCCGAACTTTCGAACATTAATGACAGTTTTAATGGTTGTTGCAGGATGGCTACTAGCATTAAAGCTTAATTATTGCATATCTGGAAACAAGTACGAAGGCAACAACAATGGAGAAACCGATTCCAAGAAATACCAAAGTATGAAAAGCGGCCGGGCGAAGATATACCCAGGGCACGTGAAGGGCCGATGGTTCTCAACCTAGTGGGATGAAAATTAAGCCTCTATTGTTCCGTGTTTTACAAATAGCAACTACACTTCCGCGATATACAAATTGACAGGCAGACTTACGGGTTGGTTGGTTCAACATTGCATTTTTTTTGTCCTTAGCGATTCCGTATTAATTCCATAATTAGCCACTTTTTTGGATCGAGGGTTCTCGGGCTGGCGGGCAAAAAATTGGGCATCTATTATTCCATGCTCTACAAATAACACTGACAATTCCGCGATATACAAATTCAGAACCCGACCTGCGCTAAATTATTACTGTTAAATATTTATATTGCAGAATTTAATTATACGAGAAAGTTTGCACAATCTGGTTGGCCGAGTGATATAAAAGTATTTCCACAAACAAGCAATATAAAAAAGAGTCATTCCATACTTAAGCACTTTTTTTTATCTCGGGTTGGCGGCCTCGCGGGCTGAAAAAAGAGTCTTTATTGTTCCGTGTCCTACAAATAGCACCCAGATTTCCACGGTATACAAATTGACAGGAGGACCTATGGGCTGCTTGGCTGAACATTGCATTTGATCACGGGTTCGTGGCCTGGCGGGCTGGAAATTAAGTATCTATTGTTTCGTGTCCTACAAATAACACCTACAGTTCTGCGATATACAAATTCACACGCAGACTTGTGGACAATTTCTATATAAAGTATGGAATAAGATTTTATACAACATATGTGGATCCCTCATTCCATACTTAGGCAGTTTTTGGATCGCAGGCTCGCGGTTTGGCGGGCCGAAAATAGAGTCTCTATTGTTCCTTCTCCTATAAATAGCACCTAGACTTCCGTGATATACAAATTGATAGTGTTCTAGAACATATGCGGATCCCTCATTCCATACTTGGGCACTTTTTGGATCGCAGGTTCGCGACCTGGCGGGCTGAAAATTAAGTATCTATTGTTCCGTTTCCTACAAATAGCACCTAGACTTCCGTTTCCTACAAATAACACCTAGACTTCCGCGATATACAAATTCACACGCGGACTTGTGGACATAGTCTATATAAAGTATGGAATGAGATTTTATACAACATATGCGAATCCCTCATTCCATACTTAGAGGTATTTTTTGGATCGCGAGCTCGCGACCTGGCAAGCTGAAAACATTGTCTTTATTGTTTCGTCTCCTACAAATAGCACCCAGACTTCCATGATATACAAATTGATAGTGTTTTAGAACATATGCGGATCCCTCATTCCATACTTGAGCACTTTTTGGATTGTGGGTTCGCGACCTGGTGGGATGAAAATTAAGTATCTATTGTTTCGTGTCCTACAAATAGCACCTAGACTTCCGAGATATACAAATTGACACGTGGACTTTTGGACATAGTCTCTGTATAAAGTATGGAATGAGATTTTATACAACATATGCAAATCCTTCATTCCATACTTAGGAAATTTTTGGATCACGGGTTCGCGGGTTGGCGCGCTGAAAATAGAGTCTCTATTTTTTTTTCTCCTACAAATAGCACCCAGACTTCCGCGATATATAAATTTCTAGGTGGACTCGGGCTGGTTGGCTGAAAATTGCACTTTTATTGTCCCATAGCGATCCCGTATGAATTTCAAATTTAGCGTTTTTTTTTTTTATCCGGGGCTCTAGGGCTGGCGAGCTGGAAATTGGACGTCTATTGTTCTGCACTTTACAAACACATTTTTCTAGAACATATGTGGATCCCTCATTCCATACTTCGACACTTTTTGGATCGCGGGTTTGCGACCTGGCAGGCTAAAAATTAAGTATCTACTGTTCCGTGTCCCACAAATAACACCTAGAATTCCACGATATACAAATTGACACGCAGACTTGTGAACATAGTCTCTAAATAAAGTATGGAATGAGATTTTATACAACATATGCGGAGATCCTGTATGAATTTCATATTTAGCGATTTTTTTTGATTGGGAGCTCTAGGGCTGGTGGGTTGAAAATTGGGCCTCTATTGTTCCGCGCTGTGAAAAAACATTGTTCTAGAACATATGCGGATCCCTCATTCCATACTTGGGCACTTTTTGGATCGCGGGTTTGCGACTTGGTAAGCTGAAAATTAAGTATCTATTGTTCCATGTCCTACAAATAGCACCTAGACTTCCGCGATATACAAGTTGACACGCGGACTTGTGGACATTGTCTCTATATAAACTATGGAATGAGATTTTACACAGCATATGCAGATCCCTCATTCCATACCTAGGTAGTTTTTGGCTTGCGGTCTGGAGGGCCAAAAATAAAGTCTCTATTGTTATGTCTCCTACAAATAACACCCAAAATTCTGCGATATACAAGTGGATTCGGGTTGGTTCGCTGAACATTGCAGTTTTATTGTCCCATAGTGATCCCGTATGAATTTCATATCTAGCAATTTTTTTGATCGGGTCTGTGGGGCTTGTGGGCTGAAAATTGGGCCTTTATTGTTCTGTGTTGTACAAACACCAGACACATCTCTGTGATTTACAAATTGACAAACGGACCTGTGGGCTGCGTGGCTCAACATTGCAGTTTTCATTGTTCCTTGTCCTCCGAATAGCCCTCGAAGTTCTGCGATATACAGATTGAAAGATGGAATTGAGGGCTGGCGGGGTTCAAGTTTTCCATTGTTTACAGATACTAATCCCTATCAACTATCTAACATATCTAAAAACATGATTTCCAATACTAAATTAATAATAATAATTTTTTCTATTGCAGAATTTAATTAAACGAGAAAGTTTGTACAATCTGGTTGGATGACTGATATAAAAGTTTTCCGACAAATGAGCAATACATAGTAAACATGTACTTTTAGAAAGTATGGACAAGAGATTTTATAGAGCATATGCAGATCCCTCGTTCCATACTTGGGAACTTTTTGGATCGCGGGTTCTCGGCCTGACAGGCTGAAATTTGAACCTCTTTTGTTCGGTGTCCTGCAAATATCACCCATACTTCCACGATATACAAATTGACAGGTGGACTTGCGGATTCCACGTTTGGCGGGTTCAAGATTGCAATTGGTTAGCAATGTTCATCCTATCTAACTTCAGCTAAAAACATTATTTTTAGATACTAAAATATTAATATTAACTATTGTTATTGTACAAGTGAATTGCATTAAATTATTAAAGGATGTTAAATCGCCTATTTTAAAAAAAATGAAGGAAACAAAAGAATTTTTTTGTAAAATTCTATCACCGCAAGCATAACAAGGACCAATTTGAAGTTTAAGGCCCTCTTGTGCATATGATAGCACAATTTCACTCCGCATAGTATATATTCATTGATTTCAAATTATTCTAGGATATTAATTTTACCAAGTTCATCGAATAAGCAAAAATTGCGAAAACAACGATCAATTTGAATTTTAAGAGCCTCTTGTTGTTATGATAGGACAGTTGCACTAAGCACACTATATATTCATTGATTTCAAATTATTTCACAACAATAATTTGACCAAGTTCATCGATCAAGGAAATTTGCCAAAACAAGTCACATAGTACATTTGCGTCACAACACCATAGAAATTATTAGGTGGATCTGTGTGCCGGCTGGCCAAAAAAATTCAATTATATTGTTCTGTGTCCTCCAAAGAAGAGCTGGAGTTCCACGGTATACAAATTGATAGACAAAACAGATAACCAAGAACCAACCTTACTTTAAACAACCCAGAAGAAAGTTCCCAGAAGGTTCCATTGAGCAGAACCCATCGACCTTTTCACCAAACAATTTGATATACAAAGAAAAGACGTCGGTGCATTCCTTTTCTCTTGAAACAAACATTCATCTGGATGTTGAACAAATATTATAGAGAGACATGAGGCATTTTTGTTTCCTCCCAAAGTTTGATTTAATTTTTTTTTTGCCCTTCTTCAGCCGATATGCAAAATTGCATTGTCCTCATTTAAGGTGAATTTTCTCTGTATACGAAGCTGCCGCAGCATATAGACACTGCTTTCCTTTTTCTGTAGATACGTTTCATACAACAACTCTGTCAATTTAGGAAGCACATTTTGTAACAGAGGCTGCCTAACCGAACACTGCACAATTGTGTTGCCCATGGTTTGGATAACACCATTGACGCAATGCCCATAAATATATGGACATTTTTCACCGCATCACAGACAATCAATCGTATCATCATTTATAAAAGCAGAGGCAGAAGCAACGGAATGACATTTTGCACATACAAGCTCAAAGGGGGTCGAGTACACATTGGCTGCAACTAAAAGACCTTCAACCTGGCAATGTGAGCAAAGGGATTAATACATTGAACAATATAATACACAACTGCATCCCCCCCTCCCCTTTAAAACAAAAAAGAAAAAGTAAACAGGTGCAGAAATTTGTTGAAGGCTGTTTCTATAAGCAAAGTGAGGATGATTTTGTGGATGTATACACACAACAATTGTAGAGCTAGCTAGTTTCTTCAGATCCTCTACTATATATGCTCACAACTTTGTTATAAATGTTGTCTGGGTTGTCCGAAATCTTTTCTCTAGCATCCTTCTTCTTTGTTATATTTTTGAACAACATAAGTGGAATCTTCTGTCTATGCAATTGTTGTTCCATTGACGAAAACAAATTTGAATACGTATCGAACAATTGTAGCTGCAACATGGAATAGTGCAATATTTGTGTAACTTATCCAACATATATGCAGATGTGAAAGTTAAGAATAAAAATGAAAATGAAAAGCGGTACCATTGCCTTGTCCCTGTATGACTCTCCATCCTTTATATGGAGAATATGTTGCGACCCAAATTTCTCGCCAGTGTCACAAAAGCCCCAATCGTTCCGAATGAGTAAATATCAGTGCTCTGTGCAAGCTGCCTGATAGTTGAGTCTGGGAGGAAGTGATATTATGAACAAATAGCAAGAATTTTTTCCACAATGCTTGTTTCGTTGAGAAAAATAATTCGATCGCAATCACCATGGTCATATACTGTTTTGGGCAATACATTAAAATTTGTAATGGATATCCCATTACACGGCAATATCTTTTCTGCATGTTTCTGGACAAGTTGTGGAGGAATAGTTAGTGTGACTGTCATCATGGCGTCCTTTTCTATCATATCATCACGCATAATGGATCTACTTTTGTTTGCCTTGTCCAAGTAGGTGGTATAGACAACCATTATGTCCCTGATGAACAGTTGTCCAGTTTGGCGGTTGTTCAAGCCCTCTATTGATAGTACTTTGGATGTCACAACTCTAGACCTGATGACATTTTTTGATCAGGAAAAATAAAGTGAATGGTAGTGTGCTACAAGTACACGAATAATATTGATGAATTGTGGAGCCGCAGTTTCGCAACCACACCTCTTGGTCTGCGGAACATGCAACACGTTTGACGTTTCACTTGTACTTGTTGATACTTCTTGCAAGCTGGAAATCATGTATTGCAAATGGCATTAACATATCCGCCATGCCATAGATGAATATATAGCCCTGGAAATTTGTTTAGTAAACATAGTAAGAGCAAAATGTATGCATGTTTACCTTTGGCCTTGTCGGTCTGCTGATGTCTGGGATGACTGACTGCTCATGGCAGTATCACTAGTCCAACTTTTTCTGATGCAAGCATGTGCAGATGAACATCAGGACTAAACAAATATATGCATTGTATATTGTCCATCGGAAGGACCAAATAACCGTAAAACTGTATGCATCTTAATTTTTTAACTGGAGAAATGTTTAACAGTAAACAGGGCGTGACCGTGGATCACCATGGCCAATCTATATATCGCGGACCCCCGGAAGCCAGGGGAGCAATCTTCATCCTGCCAACCTGGCAGTCGCAATCGAAAAAGTGGGTAACTATGGAATAAGGTAGAAGTAGGACCACATATGTCAGTCCGTTAGTCCGCCAACTGACGCACGAGGGAATTTTCGGAAACCACACTAAGCAGATGAATTAGAAAACAAAATGGATAATAGAAAATTGAAAAAGTAGAAACAAGGAGCACAGAAAGGCCCATTATTGCGAATTCATTGTTTTCAAGTCTAATATTATATGCTCCCACTCGGTTTGTATATTTAATTTACCGGCTATTGGCAGCCAATTCACATTTTTATACTGTCCTTATAATCTGCCTACACCAGTGTTTTGCGAACCTTGATTTTCATCACAATCTTCGGAATAAAATAACACCATTATTTTTGCGCTATTTGTCCACTTGCCTTTGTTCTTGTTTTCACGATTGCAAGCATGAAAACTTTGATTTCGAAGTCACATTAAAATCATCACTGGATTATTTTGGTTACTCTTGTCTAGGTGTTTATTGCGTTTCCAATTTAATTATGGTTATACAATTGGCAAGACCCCAAGATTATTTACTCATTTGGCATTTTTGTTGTTAATATGATTTCCATTTTTATGAGGCTGTGATGATTTGTTAAGGATTGTGATTCAATCGTTGATTTATTGGTGGTTTGA
>CBVK0100635377.1:0-11380 GCA_900067695.1 Picea abies | reverse complement strand
TTGGGTCAATACCAGAACCAAACCTTGCAAACCACACCCTGGTTATTCAAGAACACACTTCCAAATATTAAGGCTCGACTAAGTAGTATGATCAATCATTTCAAAGAATCACATGGGTGTAGTTTGTCTATGTACAATGATAGATTTGGTTTCCACTATTGAACTTATGACTTTGAAAATCAAAGAAAAACCTTAATGATTGCATTGTGAATGTTCAGTGAAACTTCCACAACCATACAAATTGGCGCCTTTAATATTTAAGAATGATTTTGCAAAACATCGTTGTAATATACCAAGGGGTCCCATTTAATTTAAGGGATTGTGAATTGACAAGTAAATATTAAAAACCATCCTAAAAATGACTTCAAATAAATACAGTGAAATCGCACTGCACTTGTACAATGTGGCGTGCATGTGGCTGCCCCCAAAAGCTAAAATCAATTTTTCCACGACAAACAAGGCCAAGGCCTTAAGGCTAGACAATGACATAGTTTGTTTGTTAGAAAGCTAAGTCTGTGGCAAGTTTTTATTATGGAAAATTCCCAAGAGTAAAACTGAACGAGTTGAATCACAAGCTCCAAACTTAGGTCACTCGGTTAGAATTTCGCCAATTGCATATCAATGTAATATTTTGCCCATAATATAAAGATTACCCACTTATTAAAAAAAAAAAAAATCTCTCCATGAATACTCTATTAATATTTTCAATAGAGTATTGGATTTATAAAAACTTTCTAACAACATTAAATATGAGAGCTGGTACACAAGGGATATTGGCCAAGAATTTGAAAATAGAAATATTATCCAAAAAAAATTCCCATAACTTTCATATATAACTACATTATTATATTAAAAATAAAAAATCAAATGACAAAATTGAATAACAATATTTACTATAACCTCCTTTAATGAAAATGCATTACCCTAGATATAAAAAAAAAATGGACCATCCAAAAAGTTTGCATGTTGTAAACAGTAGGACACTAAGCCAAAAATATAATGTAATATTTATGAGTAGAACCAATTTTTGACAACCTATCCAATTCGTGGATATGTAAAGTCCCAATGCTTATGTAGCAAATGTGTATAATTACTAATAGTAAATGAATGTTATACAAAATTTGCTTGAATGCTACACAACGAACTAGTTAGTATACTTTTACACGATGACAATTAGTTGCAAAAAAGAGGTAAGATATGGTTACTTTTTCTTTCCAACTGTACATGTTTTTTCATAATTTTAGATACTTTGTAGAAAGGTTAGACAACTTGAAAATTCCTCACGGAATCAGTGTGTTTCAAAACATTCCAACTAATCTAACATGAAGTTAATTGATTGATCTTGAGGAACATTATATTCAGATCTAATTTTAATCTTACGCGGAAATTTACATGTAAACTACATGAGACCATTTGGATCTATGTTAAATCAATTCAAGTCAATATGTGTACATTAGAACAATCAAATCCAAGCAAAAGAAAACACCCAAAATATTAGAGTTTTGTAGTATTTAATCCCTTACACAAAGAACTAACAAAAATAGGTAAAGATGCTTCATGCCTACAAGCTTTACGTTCAATCCACAAATAGGATGCTTCTAAAAATATTTTGGAGACAAAGCATAGATTGTAGACAATAATGACTTCCAACACACCTAAAATTGCACTTGCTACAATGTCATGCACAAAATTCCTACCAAGCAATATCCTTGAGATCAAAGTTACAATGGACCACATCATGAATATCACAATAACAACTTTAATAAGCGCATCATCATCAAGCTATAAATTTGTATCAACACCCACTGCTTCAACAACCCCAAAGTTGAAGCCCATTTAAACTCTAATCTCTTGCAATGCTGACAAACATAGCCAGAAAAAATGAGCCAATAAATAAAGTTTAAACTCTAATCTCTTGCAATGCTGACAAACATAGCCAGAAAAAATGAGCCAATAAATAAAGCCCTAGAAGCATGACCACTAGGAAATGACCCATAATCAACAAAAAAAACACTAAATATGTGCCTTTATTTTATGTAGGTCTATGCTTTTTAATGAAGGACTTGAGAATCCCTCTTAAGATTAGATAAAAACGAGACCAATAAATAAACTGAGGAATAACCATATGAGCTTGGAGAATCCAAAAAGAGGAAGAGGGGCAAGCTAGAGGGTAATAGTGGCAAGGATCCAAAACAACCCATCTTTGAAAACTTTAAGAGCTGTCAGGATTGGCCTTAGTAATGGCATGGACTTTGTGTGAAGGTACCAAGACCATCTCATATCTAATTCATACAAATTCATATTTTATAGAATTGAAATGGGTTGATAGTAGTTTGTCGAAGGTGAAGGCACAAAATGTTTAGAAGAGATAGACATAAAGTTGTTGTCTACACACAAATATCACGACTTACAAATTATCAATTTTTATGTAGTTTGGTATGAGTGAGTTTGGAATAGTAGTTTGGTATGAGTGAGAAGAACAAAAGAATAAAATTGGAATAGTAGTTTGGTATGAGTGAGTATTACAAAAAAATAAAAATGCATGTTTTATGTCAATCATAACACATAGCGAACAGCATGGCCTGGTAGTATGCACAAACTCAAAAATATGTTTTAAGTAGAAAGATAGGAGGTGACACGTGTTTCTCATTCATATATAACAAACATGTTTTAAGTGGAAAGAAAGAGAGAGAAGTGACACATGTTTCTCATGCATATATAACAGAAATTCCACTCAACTAAAAAGGTAGTTGTCTTTCTCTTGCTTAATTGTGTGCATTAGCAACATAGGAATAGAACAAGAAAAGTCCTCAAGCCTAAATCCCCTCAAGCCTCAAGTCATCTCACAATTAGCTTAAGGCTACCACTACCTGCATATATAAATTCTGTATATATAAATTGAGTGCTCTAGGTCCAACAACTAACTAAGCCTAAAACTAGCCTTTCTTGTAAAAATCACCTCTGAACATAATAAGAAACACCCTTAATCAATGATGATCTTAGAAAATATGAGTTAGCTCAACTATTTGTCGATGCCTGGGAGAGGGTGGAGATCGGATAGAACGCCTTAGATGCCTGCCAAATATAAGTTACATCACTCCAAATTTCTCATAAATCATCCACTAGAGAAAAGAAGGGGGCATTCCGAGAATTGAGCTCGGGACCTCTCGCACCCTAAGAGAGAATCATACCACTAGACCAAATGCCCATGCAGAAATTTTCCTCTAGGAAGGGGGCATTCCGAGAATTGAACTCGGGACCTCTCGCACCCTAAGACAGAATCATACCACTGGACCAAATGCCCATGCAGAAATTTTCCTCTGGGTTAGGTAAAAGTTCATGATACTTTAGTTGAATTCGTAAACAACGTCAGAACACACGAATTGGCTACTGTCAGACGTGGGATTTGAACCCACGCCCTCTCTCAAAGACCAGAACATGAATCTGGCGCCTTAGACCACTCGGCCATCCTGACAACCAAATGACACAATTGGCGTGAAGATTTATTTAATCCATTTTATATAAATTGCCGCGAATTCTGTTACTCGATAAGTTGGTCTCCGACGTTTGTATTGAAAGATGAAGATATTGAAAGCCAACCATAGTCGTTGGAAGGTTTTAATTTATGAGCTTCTCACGCTCTAAAATATGGCCACGAAATAGAAATACCAGTTGGTGCTGTGGTGTAGTCGGTTATCACATCAGTCTTACACACTGAAGGTCCCCTGTTCGAACCTGGGCAGCACCATATTGTTGCAGATTTGTTATGAACATAACGTTAACTGTTTCATTTTCGGGAAAAAAACTTAATTTTTAATTCTGTCATTAAATAAATTTATACTAATTTATGATTTGTTTATATTCAAAGTGAAAAAGGCAGAAAACACAATAATAAGAAAAAAAAATGCATAAGCTTGACACTTCATATTTTAATATTTTTAATATGTATGAGCTATATTAACAATTGTTTCCCAGAGCTATTAGTTGTGTTTGTTATGTATTTGTTGTAGTTGAGACAGACTTCATGTATTTTTGAATCTGATCTATCAAACCTTTTAAATAGAACTGGTCTTGCCTATGTGAGGGAATTGTGTGATCTTCCCGTTAGTTGGAGAAAAATATGCGAGGGAATCGTGTGATCTTCCATTTGGTTGGAGATAAATATGTGAGGGAGTTATGCAATCTTCCATTTGGTTGGAGAAAAATGAAGTTTGTGATATTCAAAAATTTTCTTTGGTTTCTTTTAAATTTTTGTTTTATTGATTTAATTACATTGAACGTAAGGTGTTTTTTAAGGGAAAGTTTTTGAAGCAACATAAGAAACAGAGATATCCTTTTCTTCGATAACATAAAAAAAATCTATAATGATTTTATAGCTTCTTTTTTATTGAGCCAATCTATAATGATTTTAGAGTGGCCCAACACATGTAGCTCATAAATAGAAAGTCTAATAGCAAGTAATAAGGTTGCCCAAGCTCCCATAAACTTAGCCCTGAAATTGATGCCCCTACCACAATTTAATGTTCACTGCTGATTATAAAAAGAGAAAATAATTTTTTAGATTTTTTCTTTTTTTAAAAAAGTATTTCATAGGTGTTTAGCTTTTATTGGTAATTACGGATGATCCTATAACATTTTTATCAAGTTGAAAATAATTTTATAGATTTTTCTTTTTTAAAAGAGTATTTCATAGATGTTGGGTTTTATTAACACATTTTTTTAAAACTGTTTTTATATTTTGTTCTTTATTTACTAATCATAAAGTTGTTTTTTGTTTTTTTAATAATTATTAAATATGTTAATGTAATTTTTTTAAATTATAATTTTTTTAAATTATAATTTTCATTCAATTATATATCTATAATTCATTTATAATGTTATATATATTTTTAAAAATAAACATATTATTTTTAATGTTTATTTTATTTTATTATTGTACATAATACATATTAAAAATAATCATTAATTTTAAATATTTAATCAAAAGATTTACATTTAAGTGTTAATTATAATTAAATATATAGTTATTTTGTTTGAAATAATGTGTGAAATAAAAAAATTAGAGTTAAAATTGTACAAAGAAATTACTTTATTTCTCTACCTTTACGATCCCCATGCCAAAGTTGAGGTAGATGTCAATCAACTCAACATAAAAGGATTACAAGTAAAAACTAGGTTCCTGACCTTTTGCTTCTTTCGAGATCCATTTTTCAATACCCATTCCTTTCCTCTTTTTAGAAATCTGTTCATCTCAATTAGATGTTTACATTAATGTCTTTTTTTGGGACTGAACATTTATTTATGGTATGGCATCAATAGGTTCAATTAAAACATTATACAATAACTCAGAATTGCAAGCGCCCAAGCACAAGAATTCCAAGAGTCTTTAGCTTGGATAATTACTCTCATCCTCCGAGCATGAGATTCAAATGATCTTTGGCCTAGTTATCAGTTGCACCAAGAGTGTAGTAGTTGATAGTGAGAGGATGGAACTCACAAACTATATCCGGTGGATTGCTGACTTTTATGTTACACCACAATCTCATGTGCAAGTTGGGAAGATGTTTTACCAACATTTTATATGCCAACAATGCATGAACCCAGTTTTAAGTTTTAACCGAATATGTCCTCCAATGTATGAATCCAGTTTCAAAATTTACTCAAATATATTTTAGCACTCAATCCAATGTTGAGAGGATTTGACTAATTTATGGGAGAGTGAGGGTTGGAAATACATCAAGTTTGTTTGAATCGAGTTCACTTGTGGGCCATTACATGCAAGATTTGGATCAATTGATTAACTAATTAACAATGGCTTGGGTGGTCCACACTACATGCTTAGATATTTCATCTTCGTCTTAATGTGTTTGGACGTAGTAGTGATTGCTTCCAATTTTTACATTCTTAGTTGTGATATTGCATAAAAGAAATAACTTGTTTGAAGTTTTGATTGCCTGTAATAATGCTTTGTTTCTTCCTCCCTCTACCCATTTGATACATTTTCATTCAACACTGATTAATTGCTTACATGATCAAATTGTATTGTCACAAATGAAACTTGCAACAAGTCTAATTGTTGTTGTCTTCTACCCTATGTTGACCACAATGATTGGACCAATTATATAAGGTAAATTCAAAAGCTTTTGTGGTGGCATGAAGGCTTATAGAAGGAAATTAGTTTGTTGACATGATCAATTTGTTTCTTTTGTGATTGCATGTCCAAATTTTTTGATTCACCCAATTGGACAGAAAGGTTATACAGGCTTCAGTAGATGCAATCCATGTACCTGTAACTCAAAATAGGGATCTAAATCATTGGTCTAAAACTTTGAACATTTACTACCTATGACTACATTGCTTTAAATCCTCCCAAAGACAAAATCTCGTTGCCTTTAAACAAAGTAACCACCCCACCCCAATTTACTTCGGTGTTTCCTTTCCCCTGCTTCGGGGGTATTCTAGTGTTACTACCAATAGTAGTATTTATTTTGTTTATTCTCAAATTCATCAAATTGATATTAGAATAGGTTCTAGGTGTTTTTGGTGTTTTTCTTGTGGTTTTATGACATGGCTAGCGGCAACAACTTGTTGCAACAACTATCACATTTTGATGGCAAGAATTATGATGTTTGGATTATCAAGATGAACAATATTTTCTTCCCTCAAATTATGGGAGCTTGATGAAAATGGATTCCCTGATCTTGCAAATCAAATTGTGTTCAACAAACTCACTCAAATTAAGAAAAACATGTTGAGAAGGATGCCAAGGCTCTTTATATTATACAAACGGTGTTGGGAGACCCCATTTTCCCAAGGATAGCAATGGCTACAAAATGAAAGAAAGCATGGGAGACTTTGCAAAATGCATACCAAGGTAGTGTCAAGGTAAAACGTGTTAAGTTACAATTGTTAAAACAAGATATTGAAAATTTGCAAATTAAAGAATATGAGTCTGTGAATGATTTCTTTGCACACACTATGAGCTTGTTTACTCAAATTAAAACTAATGGAGATAGTCTTGAGGATCAATTAACCAGATAAAAATTCTTGAGAGGTATTCCTTCAATATTTGATCCTATTATTATAGCAATAGAAGAATAAAAGGATTCAACTTAAATATCTCTTGATAAGTTTATCAGTTCCTTGCAAATCCATGAACAAAGGTTGAACATATCCATTGTTTCCTCTTTCAAGCAGGCTTTAGATCTCAAGTTTCACATAGACGTAGAGGTAGATGATCCAACAATAGAGGTGTTCCTAAACACAATGAAAGTGGAAGACTCTACAACAACCATGTAGAAGGATGCAAATTAGTTTTTTAGAATTGCATGGAAGAAAAGGCACGATATCACTTCACTTGGGAGATTTTATGAAAGTATCACAAATCCAATGTCCAATGTGTTCCTAAACACAATGAAAGTGGAAGACTCTACAACAACCATGTAGAAGGATGCAAATTAGTTTTTTAGAATTGCATGGAAGAAAAGGCACGATATCACTTCACTTGGGAGATTTTATGAAAGTATCACAAATCCAATGTCCAATGCCACTATTGTAAAAGGTTTGAACATTATGCATATGAATGTAGAAAAAACCAATATGATATGGATAAACAAAATGCAAATTTCATCAAGAGAGAAGAAACTAAAAGTGAAAACAACCAAAATCATTTGCAATATATCATAATAAAGTAATAAAGATGTATGGTTGTAATATCTTGGTTTGAATTTCTTGAACACTTTGTGTTTAAGTATGTTTTGAATTTTTTTCTCTGCATGAATATGTTATTGCCATGTTTTATTTAGCACCATGAGGTAGATATATCATGGTGGCTTAAACATTTCGAACACTTGTAAATATATGTATTCGGTAGAATTAATAAAATGACAAGGCTAACTGAGGTAGAAGACCCTAAAGGGGCTATGATACCACAAGAGGGGAAAGGTGAGGGGGTTTAAGAGACTTCTACATTCCTAGAATCCTATGCCACTTTTCTACACAGCTTGTCATTAACCTTCACTCTATTGTGTCTAGCCTATAGTCCAACATTGGAGATAAAAGAAGTGGATTAAACCAACTCCTATATCTAAGCCATTTCCTATTACATTTTGGGAAATTCCCCCCCACAAAAAGAAGTTGGTTTAGGACTCTTGTGGCCATTTTTCACTCATGAAAAGAAAGGAAAAATTCGAATGAAAGGGAGAGGGAGATTTTTGGAGAGAAAAAGAAGAGTGGAAAAGGGAGTTCTTGCTGAGAACATAATCCTACCATAGTATGTGATGAAATGACCATGAAAGAAAGCCACTGGAGCCATGAGAATAAATAAGGATCAAGTTAAACCATGTTGGAGTTAATGAACATCAACCTGGACCTTTCTATGCACGCTCAAAAGCACTGGAGAGAAGGTGCTTCTCAGGGACTATTGAGAAGAGAAGGAAGGCTCTCCTTGTGTTCCATGTAGCAAGTATTGAGGGTGCTAAGAGATGATTGTTTTTTAAAAATTCAACACTGGAATATTGGTTTAGTAATCTCCTTTCTCCAGGGTTGAGAGACTAGCCCAAGTATTATGTATTACTTCTTCACCCTGGTGGTATCATAGCCTGACTAGGGCATGACCTATTATAGAAAACCAAATGCAATAGAGAATATGGTTGGGCGGAAAATTACTTTGCCTCAGTAAGTTGCCTAAAATCCAAACTTCAATACAGATAAATTCTTCATTTTACTTATTAATCGAGTTTTTTTTCATTTTGTTGGTGTTTTTCCATTGGAAAGTTGAAGATGGTTTCCTACAGGTAGTATTTATGTTGTGCATGTCAATTCATTCTTGTAGAATGTTTTTTTTATCTATTATAGTATTTCTTCTATGTCTACCAAACTATTTCTATTGGTTTGCTTTGTAATGTGCTAAAACTAATTCTAGGTAACCCTTCCAAGAGAGTTTGGTTAGGATCTTATGTGACAAGAGGTAGTGTTGCACTGGAATATTGTAGGAGGAGTGGTCATGCAGTATTTCTCTGACTGTTTTATCTGTGTTTCTTGGGTGTTTTCCAAGGCTTACCCTATCAGAAAGCCTTGCAAGAATATTTCTAATGCAAACCCTGTAGATTACAAAGGGGCCCCACTGATATTTTTCAAAGAAAATTGCACTTTTATATTAATAATAATATAAATTGTTTACATATCAGTTCCATACTGAGCAGTTCTTCACAAATTTTGTTTCAAAAATGATGATCTCCAAACATGGATCATTACATAGCAATGGTCTATAACCCTCTAGCATTTACTACATAAAACATAATTTATCTTCATGAAAAAGAGAAAAAAACCAAACTGATGACAAAAACACTAAGGCCTGAAATCAACCCTGAAATAACTTAGTACATATGTATGAATAGTGGGGGCCCTCCTGGCCATCCTTCCATAGGTTGTATGCAATAAGTCCTGGACATTGGTAAAGGGCCTTCTTTGATTGTAGGTCAGCCTGCTTATTTCCTTCTCTGTAGATATGTGCAAATGATATAGTTCTGAAAAAATGAATGAGATCCATAATTCTATCCTTCCATCCTTCTAGATTGGCCACCAATATAGCTCCTTTTCTATTGAGCCAATCTATAATGATCTTAGAGTTGCCCAGCACATGTAACTCATAAATAGAAAGTCTAGTAGCAAGTAATAAGGTTTCCCAAGCTCCCATAAGCTCAGCCCTGGAATTGGTGTCCCTACCACAATTTAATGTCCTTCGCTGATCACAAAAGGAGAAAATAATTTTTTAGATTTTTTTTTTTTTAAAGAGTATTTCATAGGTGTTTAGGTTTTATTGGTAATTACGGATAATTCTATCACATTTTTATCAAGTTGAAAATAATTTTATAGATTTCTCTTTTTTAAAAGACTATTTCATAGATGTTTGGGTTTTATTAACACATTTTTTAAAACTGTTTTTAGATTTTGTTCTTTACTAATGATAAAGTTGTTTTTGTTTTTATTTTTTTAATAATTATTAAATATGTTAATGTTATTTTTTAAAATTATAATTTTCATTCAATTATATATCTATAATTCATTTATAATGTTATATATTTTTTTAAAAATAAAAATATTATTTTTAATGTTAATTTATTTTATTATTGTACATAATACATATTAAAAATAATCATTAATTTTACATATTTAATCAAAATATTTGCATTTAAGTGTTAATTATAATTAAATATATAGTTATTTTGTTTGAAATAATGTGTGAAATAAAAAAAATTAGAGTTAAAATTGTACAAAGAAATTACTTTATTTCTCTACTTTTGCTTTTTAGTACTATAGAGAGAAAAAAAATTAGAGTTAAAATTGTACAAAGAAATTACTTTATTTCTCTACTTTTGCTTTTTAGTACTATAGAGAGAATGTACCCTTAGTGAAATCAATTGGGCCTATTACCCAATTCAATTGCATAGATTAGCTTTCTAGGCTAAAAAATAATTGTAAACTTGAACTTGAAATCAAAGATTCAAGACAACAATCCATGGATTATGCAGGATGAAGTGCTTTCATTTTTCATTTGCAGAGAGGGAAAGGAAGGAAGATGTGAGGATCAACAAGAAATCAATATGGATGTAGTCATTGAGTGGTGAGTTGTGCTCAGAGGAGAGGAGGTATGGTTCTAAAATAAACTCTCAGACAATTTCATTAGATGTAAGCGTTGATTCCACTGACCCCAACATTACATCCAACTTGTTATAGAGGTCCCCAGACAATCTCCAGGTGTTCACTTATGCAAAGCTCAAGGTTCCAACCAGGAATTTCAGTTGCGTCCTCATGCTTAGAGAAGGTGGATTTAGGTTTTTGTATAAAGGTTTTATCCAGAGCCTTTACGATCCCCATGCCAAAGTTGAGGTACATGTAAATCAACTCAACAGAAAAGGATTACAAGTAAAAACTAGGTTCCTAACCTTTTGCTTCTTTCGAGATCCATTTTTCAATACCCATTCCTTTCCTCTTTTCAGAAATCCATTCATCTCAATTAGATGTTTACATTAATGTCTTTTTTGGGAATGAACATTTATTTATGGTATGGCATCAATAGGTTCAATTACAACATTATACAATAACTCAGAATTGCAAGCGCCCAAGCACAAGAATTCCAAGAGTCTTTAGCTTGGATAATTACTCTCATCCTCCGAGCATGAGATTCAAATGATCTTTGGCCCAGTTATCAGTTGCATCAAGAGTGTAGTTGTTGATAGTGAGAGGATGGAACTCGCAAACTATATCCGGAGGATTGCTGACTTTTATGTTACACCACAATCTCATGTGCAAGTTGGGAAGATGTTTTACCAACATTTTATATGCCAACAATGCATGAACCCAATTTTAAATTTTAACC
>CBVK0100635376.1:0-11380 GCA_900067695.1 Picea abies | reverse complement strand
CATGTCAAAGATTGGTGGGAAAATTTCTGTGCTCAAAAGGAAACAGAGGAACCATCATTATTTACAGTCGCGACCACATGGGAATCCTTCAGGGATGCTATTAAGGAAAAAACTTCCTTGTCGAAAGTTATGATGACTTGTATACCAAATGGACCACAATGTGGCAAGAAAGAGACCAAGCAGTGCCAGAGTTCACAAATATCTTCCATACCTTGTGCATTAAGCTAGGTATCAGAGATTCAGAGCGACATATGGTGCTCAAGTATCGTGATGCTCTGCATAGATACATCCAGAATGAAATGGAATTTCTGGACATCTCTTCCTTGGGCACGACCTACCGATATGCCGTCAAAATCGAGCAAAATCTCAAACAAAAGACACGGAAATTTGGGCTTGGGAACTCCTCATAGAAAAAGCCTGGAAGGGGTGGCCCCAACCCACAGAACAAAGGACAAAGAAAACATGGACATTATCAAGACAACCAGTCCAAGCCGCAAGAAAATAAGGACACTGGAAAGACAAAGAAAGATACCGGAAAGTGGTGTGACTTCCATAAGAGCCCTTGGCATAACACTATTGACTGTTGCTCAAAGCAGTCGTTGGTGGCCGAAGTGAAAGCCTCTGAATCAGATGTGGGTTCTGACTCTGAGTTAGAACTAGAAAGGGGAATATGGATCATTGATGTGGAACTCAACCGTTGCTACCACCAAGCTCCAACCTGGTGAACTAGACAAGCCAGAAGAAGGTGAGCGCCTCTTCCATTCACAGATGTGGGTAAAAGACACCTCGTTGCACTTCATCGTTGATAGAAGTATCCAGAAGAACCTCATCTCAGTAGAGGTCGTCAAGCGGCTAGCCCTGTTGACAATTCCACACCCACAACTCTACACCATTGGATGGCTCCGCCAAGGAAGCGATCTCGGCGTTAGTGAACAGTGCCGACGTTCATACGACATCAAGCCCTTCAAAGACGAGGTATTGTGTGATGTCTCTCCCCTCGAAGTTTGTAATGTTATTTTGGGCCAACCTTATTTATGGAAACGTCATGCTACATATGAGTCTAGGTATTGTAATGTTATTATTACTTTGAACAAGAAATTGTACAAGATACCTGAGGTAGTCCCTCTTAGTTCTATTTCCTTGATCTCTGCCAAGCAATGCAGGAAGGTCATCTCTCAGACTGAGAAAATTGTATTCTTCGTGATTCAGTCTCAGAGTGAGAGAAAGATCACAACCACATCCAGGGCCTCCACGATCATTCTCCACACAACATAAGCAAGTGGATAAGGTCATGGAAGAATACTCAGATATCTTCTCCTCTCCTACTGGGGTACCTCTGCACTGCCAGGTTAAGCATCCCATCGATTTGACCCTAGGCGCACCGCTACCCAATGGGCCAGTATACTACCTCTCTCTGTTAGAAAATAAGGAGATCAAGAGGCATATCCAAGAACTTCTCCATAAGGGGCACATACGCCCCATATCATCGCCTTGTGGGAGCCCAATCATACTGGTGCAGAAGAATGACGGGACCTGGCGACTCTGCATTGATTACCGGGCCCTGAATAAAATTACAGTCCGAAACCGATACCTGATTCCCCAAATCGACGACCTCCTTGATCAACTCACAGGGGCCAAATGCTTCATTAAGATTGATCTGAAATTTGGCTACCACTAGGTCCTAATAGAACAAACAAATGTATGGAGGACCGCCTTCAAGTCAAAAGAAGGTCTTTTTGAATGGTTGGTCATGCCCTTTGGTTTGACAAATGCTCCAACAACTTTTATGAGGATGATGGATGATATGTTAAAACCTTTCACCAATAATTTTGTAGTGGTGTATCTAGATGACATCCTCATATACAACAAGACTTTGGCATAACACTTGCAACATATTCAACAGGTTCTGCACACCCTACGACAACACAAACTATATGCAAACTTGGAAAAATGCTCCTTCGGCATGGACAGGGTCCATTACATAGGCTACATCGTTGATCGACATGGTGTGCATGTGGATCCAACCAAGATCCAGGTCATCCGTGATTTTCCAACCCCAACCACATTCACTGAACTTCGAAGCTTCTTGGGACTCGACAATTTCTATCGCAGGTTCGTGTTGGGATTCTCTCATATCGCATGGGCCCTCAACCAAGTAACCAGGGGTGGTGGTAAGGAAAAATTTGTGTGGGGCTTGTCCCAACAACATGCCTTTGATGACTTGAAGAAGCGTTTGTGCTCATTCCCAATACTTTCATTATCGGACCTGCAACATCCCTTTGAGATCAAGACAAATGCTTCAGACTATGTTGTGGGTGCAGTTCTCACTCAACACAGACACCCTGTGGCATATCATAGTGAGACACTATCATATTTTGTCTGTAAGTACCATACTTACGACAACGAAATGTACTCCATTGTGCATGCCTGCCGCTAGTGGAGACATTACATTCTTGGGAAGGAGACAATCATCCACAATGATCATAAGCCACTACAGTTCATGCAAACCCAAGGAAAATTATAGAATGACCACCATCAGAAGTGGTCCACATACTTACAACAGTTCCAACATACTTACAACAGTTCCACCTCAACATCAAGTATAAAACAAGAAGTACTAACTGAGTTGTTGATTGCCTCAGCTGACCTCCAGTCGCGACACTCACCACAATGTTAGACTCTTGCATCCACGAGACCTCCATATGGCCCCACCTCTACGAGACAGACCTTGACTTCTCCACCACCTACCAAATGTTGGGTGCCAACTCAGTGGTCGCTAATTTACATCTTCAAAATGGGTTGTTGTGCCTTCTAGGACATATCTTCATTCCATCAATCAAGTGTGTGAATCTGATTTGGGAATCTCACTATAGTCGGGTGGTAGGACACTTTGGTGTCGACAAGATAGTGGCAGTGCTACATAAACATTTCTACTAGCGAAACTTCGACAGGATGTCGACAAGTATATCAGGTCCTGCACCGCCTATGCTATTTCCAAACCAACCACTAAGAAACAAGGACTGTACACTCCTTTGCCTTCTCCTGACATGCCGTGGGAATCCATTTCAATGGACTACATCTCGGGCCTCTCGTCCACCAAGAGGGTAAATGACTGTGTTTTTGTGGTTGTTGATCGCTTTTCCAAGATGATGATTCTAGCACCCTGCAAGAAGAACATCACAACATAAGCCACTGTGAAGCTCTTCTTTGAATGAGTATGGGTACATTTTGGGATCCCACAAACCATTATCTCAGACAGTGACAGTCAGTTCCTTAACACATTCTGATCAAGCCTCTGGTCATTGTTGGATACCAAGCTCACCAAATCAACTGCCTTCCACCCCCAGAAAGATGGCCAAACTAAGGTCGTCAATCGGATGATCGTACATATCCTGTGCATGAACAATTCAAAACACCCACACACATGGGATGAGAGTCTTCCCTATGTCAAGCATAGCTACAACTAATCCCTGCATAGCTCAATTGGCCACAACCCCTTTCAGGTTGGGTTGGGATTTCAACCATTGGGCCCCATGGATGTTTCACTACCCCTGGTGACCACCTCGATCGAATTGTCCCCTGCTCCACCAGAAGTTGAAAAAGCCACCTGGTTCATTGAGCGGATCCAACACATCCACCAATGAGTTCAAGATATTCTACATAAGTCTAATGCCAAGTACAAGCAAAGCCATGATCAACATCAGGTGCCACATAAGTTTTAGGTGGGAGACAAAGTTTGGTTGCACTTGCAGAAAGAATGCCTTACATGGCCCCATAGAAATCTTCTCCCACTCTATTATGGGTTGTACACCATCACCAAGGTTGTGGGTGACAATGCTTTTGAGCTCAACATTCCCAATTTCCTTGGCCTGCACCCAGTCTTCAACGCGGCTCTCCTTCGGCCATATTTCCCACCATTATTGGACATCTCAGAGATAGAAGAACAGTTGACACCAACATAGATCAACCCTGACTGCATGCAACATGAATCTAATGATCAGATTGTGGACACACATATCAAGGGCACTCGACAACAAAGGATCCAACTTTATCGAGTCGTCAAAGCAGGGTAGCTCTTGCACCAAGGCAAGTGGCTCACCCGGGGCCAAATTCAGTAGAAATTTCCTCATCTGATGGGGGAACTCAATGCAATGGAGACCATTGCTTACTAATGAGGGAGGATTGATCCAAGTGGATATCGGTGTCCACCCACCTTTTCCAACTCACTCAAAACAAGTTTTTGGCAATTTTGGCAATTTACTATTTTTAGTAGTTTTTAACTTCCGTGGCCATTTTGAGGGCCTAAATGAAGGTTTTTCGAGATCGAGATTCTTAATGATAACCAAAGGCTCTGATTGAACCCCCAAAATGAATCTCCTTGACAATACCTTTCCAATGGGCTATCGTGCACCTAAAACAGATATCGTATGCAAAAGTTACGACCCTGGGAAGTTGATGTATTAACTTACCCAAATGGGGCCCACATGACTTTTGGCACTTCATCTCCTAGGGTTAGGTTTTTGGATGTCTAGGGTTTTTGAAATTCATGTTTATTGTAAAAAGTCCTTCAGAGCCTCATTGTAATCATATTCTTGCGAATGCGCACAACTGTCACATCTCTTCTCAGAGATAAGCTGCCACCATTCCAGCAAGCTTGTTTTCCGCTGCGTTTTACAGTTTCAGCTTATTTCCTTATCGAATAGAAAACCATTTTTACTGTATATCTATTATTTTGTGTTAAACATATTTTAATAATTTGTATTCATTTCATTCTTGTCATAAAATCTGGATCATTCATGCACCAAGTATTTTATATTTTACTATGAAACTAGTGTGAAAACAACATCCGTTGAAGCGATTGAAAGATGATCATCTCTGATGTCTTCTATTACATTGGTCTCGATCATTACTAATAAGGAAGCCTTTCCTGACACTGGTAGCTTTCTAGTTTTCTGCAAAATTATCTTATCAAATTCTTTGTCCAATCTTAAGGCATTTAAATTGGCCACCTTCTGAGCCTTCGATCATGTAAATGCTCCCAATCCCTACTCGCCTAATGCGAATTTTCCCCTTGTGAGTGGGATATCATTTGATGATCCCGAAACATCCATTTTCATGGGATCTATGTTGTCATTTCTTTCTTCTTGCTCCTTTTTCCGTTGTTCCTCTGCTGCAATTGTTGCTTCGGTTGTTGTTGCTACTTCTGCTTTTGCTTCAACTCATGCTACTTCTTCTTGGTTCTTCCGTTCAACCTATTCTTCTCTTATTTTCCTTTGTTTCTATTTTTTCCTTTGTTGTTTGGCAACCACTTTGTCTATTGTTGTCTCTTTCTGTCACTTCTTTTCAACTTCCTCTTCTTTTCTCTTCTTATTTTCTTTTATTCCAGTAGCTTATGTTGATTTTATTTTCCTCTCTTTATTAGTTGCTACTGCTGCCATTCCTTCTTATGTCGCTAGTACCTCAGTTGTTTCTGACACCATCGTTGCTACTGCCTTGGCTACTTCTTCCTCTTGGATATTCTTTTGAGCCTCTCTAGATCTCTACTCATCTTCTATTCTACCCAGTGTGTTGCCTCTCCTTTTGAAAATTACATCATGGTAGGTTATAACTCAACAATAGATTTCTTGTTCCTCTCAGATGTGAGTTGTGTAATCCCATCTATATTTGTAGTTAATGTAGTGGGTGTTGACGACATCTAGATGATCGCGCCTCTGAAATATTTCTTTTCCGAAGTGGAAATATATGAGTGTATTCACTTCTACTTGTGCTTCCTTGACATCTTTAAATGAGTATGACACAACCCAGATTGCGAGAGGAGGCTAGATGGATTTTTTGTCTCTGTACAACGCTACACCTACCTCGTGTATGACCATCTGGCATGTAATCTTGTACAACACTAGTTTGTTTGGGACAAATTTTGGAAGCAAGTGTGGAGCTTTAGTAGCTCCATATATCCTAATGTAAGTCTCATATTCAAAGCGATACCAATCCCCTATCCTTTTGACTATGGCTCGAGCCTTATCTGTCATGTAGGGTGTTGGTGACCAAATATGAGTTGGTATAAGGGGATTAAGAGATTGTCAAAGATTTTTTGGTATTCAAAATGATATTTTTTCTCCCATAGAACCTTGCAGTATATGTGAATTGGAGGATCGCTGGGTTTTCATGCCCATCCCATCTGAGGATAAGTGTGGCATACACACATCACGTCAAGGAGGTAGAATGCCATATGGAAACTTGAAAACTCCCTTGGAGCAGTGTGTTTTTTTACTACAAGTTCTTCCTCAAAGGAAGAGGATAATATGTCTACCCAATTGAATGTCGAATTGTTGTCCGTGACATAGTACAACAGAGGCACCCATTTAATTTTTCATTTATGGGCATTGGGTTCCCCGTAAATCCTACTTATCATTGCCACTGCGTATTGGTATGGTAGCCTAAGTAGATTTGTGGGATATTTGTCAAGCTGTCTGGTCTTGAACACCTTTCTAGGCTTGTATCAACTCTTCGGGATCTCTCTTGGGCTGTGTGGGAAATTCTTCACCAACTTCTTGTCCAATTCCTTTTCTCCTTCCTCTAGATGGTAGTAAGAGGCAATAACTGAATCCTAGAAGGAGGTGATTGGGAGACCTTGAGAATTCATTATGTATCTAGTATCCAGATCGACATGCTTCACAATCCATGAAATGGATTCCACGCAGGGAAATATTTTTGCATGAACTAAAACTTTATATAATTTAGACCTCCTGGTGTTTCTATATGTGTTGAGGTCATGATTGTCTTCAAGCAACTGGGGGAATGTTTTATTGTTGAACATCTAATAGACTTCACCCCATTTGAGCGAGGTTTCATTATCAATGACACCTTTGGTATCGTCATAGACATGTCCCGAGGTATCAATGTATTCTTCTTCTAAGACTCTGCTCGTGGAGGCCTCTTCAACATGAGCTTTGTCTTCACTTTGTGAGATTTTCTGAGGAGTCGTCATGGCTTAATCTACATTATAAACATGTGATAAAACCACAAGATTTTTTTTTTTAGATTAATCATCATCTAAGGAAGGAATCAATCATACAAAATGTTCAATCCATAACTTGCAAAGACTGGAAACGATCTGGGTGATGGAAAAGATATTTTCCTAACTGATACATGGTACATCAGTGGAGAAGAGCCTTTCTCTGACGATACAGGCTACGTCGGTGAGGGAAAGGATTTTCCTTGTCAAGGTAGTTGTATCACAAGCGAAGGGTTTTTTTCACCACCATTGCTGCAAGATTCACTACGATACTTAGGGCTTAAAATGATGAGCGCATCGATTAGGGTTTCTTCTCTAATCATGGTAGAAAGGGAAAGGGTTGAGCTCAGGGGAGAAAGGGGGCATGAATAAAAAACTGGACTTCATTGTGTCTATTGTCGCGGATTATAAGATGAGGGTGCATGGGAATAGTGTAGCATTCATAAGATTTATTTTCCTATGCCTTTCTCTAATCCCTTTCTCCATTGTTTAAACCTTTTGAACTAGAGGTGAGGTGAGGGGTTAGTGTTTAAAGTTATAGCTCGGGCTATCCTTTCATATGATAAATCCTAGTATGAAAGGGACATTAAAAAGTATCTCATGTAAATATCATTTTATTAAGTGAAAAGTGGTCATAACTTTATTTTATAAAGTGACTTTATATTTTAAAGTTGAAAGTGAATTTTGTATTATTTAATGACTTAAAGTGTATTTAACGTGAAGTTAAATCCTAGCTTTTAATTATGAAAGCAAATCCCATTCATTAGATTAAAAGAAGTTAAGAAGGTTAGGGTTAGGTCATTAATGGGAAAACATAAAATGTATGTTTTTCAAGTGAGAAGACATTAGTGTGTGAGATGCACATGAGATTGAGAGAGAAGAGAAGATCATACATCAGTAATAACATTTTGTACAGGTCGTGAGGGAAGCACACAGTTCGAGACAAATTCTGAGCATGAGAATTAAGTAAAAACTTGTTGTTTCTATACCATACAGTCCGTACACAATGAGCAATGATTGTTGGGTTGATTCCCAAAGAGAAAAACAATATTTCATGATGTCATTAATTGTTGCAGTTGTATTGTAGGTCATACACACGTTCTAACATATGTGGGCATGAGTTTCAAGAAGGGAGCTTGTATATTGAGATAAGTTTGAAAGTATTTATTGCTTCTTTTATTATTATAAGCTAGAAAAGAGAAATTTCTCAGTTGTGAAATTTATGAGTTTTTCATATAATAATAAAGAAGACACTTTGTCTCATAGATTTTCCCCTTTGGGGTTTTTCCTAGGTCATTGGACCAAACTCCAAGTGTTCATTGTATTCATTGTTTGCAAGTTATCATTGCCATTTATATTCCACTGCAAGTTTACTTAGCACATTATTTTAGCTTATAATTTCATTGAGAAAATGTATGAGAAATGCATTAATGTGCTTGATTATTGAAGACTAAAATCATTATGTGCCAAGTGTTTGAAAAAATCATTGAATGAGACATTTATTGATTTTGTGAGTAAAGTTAACGATTAGGATAGTGCAGGGTGAAATGAAACCCTAGCTCATCTTCCCCCCTTTCCCCCTTTTATATATAATCTAAAGGGAAAAAACAAAAGAAAGGTGGGGAGAACGGGCTAACTAACCAATGTAAGAGCTCGAAAATCGAGTGTTGATGATCAAGGAAGAGGCTTGGTGATTGCAAATGCCTTGGTATTCACTCCCATGCCTTGGTGTGGAAATAGTGAAACTGAAAAGGGAAAAACATGGTTAATATAACCTTGTTGGGCCCTTCGAGTGCAAAGATCAAGAGAAAAAATGGGTATGATTTGACACTTAATGCGCGCAAACGATTGATGGCATTGTTGCGATGTGTTGATTTATGAAGTGTCATCGACCGAAGGAAGATAGAGGTGCGATGTGTTGACGTGGAGAAAGGGATCAAGTGCCAATGTATTGGAGATCAAAGAAAGATTAGTCATGGTGTTAATAGCCCAAATCCAAAACCACATACAAAGTTTTCCTAGATCCAAACTCAAGTTGTTTTCCCATATCAAAAACAACGTATAGAGTTTACATATATCTACTGGTAAAATTTCCTAGTTATTATTTCTACTATATAATTTATAAAAGATACCTAAGATAAATATGACCTTGTAAAACATAAATTAGTGGAAGGTGTGGTGACTTATGACTTCTTCTAGATCAATGACTATATGTGTTGAATCTTGCTCTCCAATATTCATTTCTTCAATAAGATGGATCATTGTGTCCTCATTCTTGTGTTCCCCTTGGCCAAACATGCACTGATTAGAAGCCACGGGTTGTGCATCTTTGTTCAAATTATCCACAAGATTCTGAATAAAATTACACTCTACCTCTAGAATGACAAATTGTTTCTTAACCTAAGAACTAATGATAATTTCGAGTGGAGGTGAATTGAATAGAGTTGCCTACATTCTTCCCATCAGGTCAAACCTCGACCTTCAATTCACATCATCCCCAAGAACTCAAACATATGCGATGGAGCCTTGGGTCACATCCATTTTATTGCAATGCCTTGAGGGAGGGACTCGTGCATGATAGACATGTGGCTTAATAAACTTGTGGCACTCGTCATTAATTTCTAAGGGTTGATTAAGGGATGGATTGGATGGTTAATTGACCATTAACCCAAAGCTTCCCCATTTTTAACCGTGTTTCCTTGTTGGATAATGAGTCATCTTGTTGATTAAAACCCCTTAGAACTTGATAAAAGGTGATTGTTTGAATTCTTGTGGCCTCATTTTTTAACTTGAACCAAAATTCGATTTTTCCTCCAAGATCAATGAGGACACCCCCCCGCTCCTGCGAACCTTGCACAAATAAATAAGTTTTTTATATAAATTTGGTGTTTAATTAAACTGTGATTTTAAAAATCGATTATTATTATAATACAAATTTCTTATAATATTTTTTTAAATTTGTAAATATATTTAATTATTCGAAAAATTAAATTTTTAATAAAAAAAAATACTACTATTTTATTGAACTAATTATTCAAGTTCTAATAATGTCAAAAAAATTATTAAATGAAATTATTTGTTTATAATAAATCATAAATAATCATTTTAAATCTTTCTTATCTTAAATAGAAGAAAAAAAGATAAATAGTAGAAGAAGATGGTTGAGGTTCCTCCACTTCTCGTGTAATGATTTTCAAGTTACAACCAACTAATAAGAGTGAATCTTTACAACAAGGGATTGTATTAAGGTAGTGGTTCAATCATAAAGTAATATAAGTTCATCATAATTAATTTCTATTTAATTTATGTATGTTCCTTATAATTTTATTTGTAAAATTTCAAAGCGACATGTACCAAGAGAATAATATTATTTTTTATTAATAAAAATAGTAATTTAATTTTCTTATCAATAATTTTTTTGGTAATAATATCTTCAAAATATAAGGGTGGCAAGTGTGGGGCAAGTTCATCCTTCATCTCAAGGAGAAACAAGAATTGAGCTATGAAATGGGGATTTGGGATAGCCACAAACAACTAGGCAAAGGGCTCTCCTCAGATATTGGGGACTCAACCATAATTATCAATCTAATGAATAACTTGAAAACCTCGTTAGATGACGATTTATCTTGTCTCATGTATAGAATTAGAAATGAGGTTCTTTGTTTCAAGGACATCAAGTTTTTTCATGTTCTAAGGGATCTCAATCAACATGTGGATAACCATGCCAATAGGGCCTCGAGATTGAGTGAATGTGTTATAAGAAAGGTGGAGAAATTGTTTTTCAAGCTATCCCCTAAGGTCATGAACCTCATCATTGAATTCATGTCGCCATTTTTCAAGTGGTTAAGGACATTGATGTCACTTCATCAAAGTAGAAACAAAGCATATAGTTGGAGGAAGAACACTATGTGCATCATCCTCATGACATCCTCACACATGTCATCCTTAATTCATTACCGACCTTTTGAATTGATGGGAAAATTAATGTAGGATGAAGGTAGGATTATGGAGTTTGAGTTATGCATTGGAGAGAAGGTTGGCAGGGGATTTCTATGGTTGTCGTCTTCAACTCATTTGGAATTTCGGGTAAGCCATTTCGAAAGAGCTCTGTTGGATTATTTAGTTGTTGGTCAAGTCATTTTTGGGCATTAAATTGAGGTTTCAAATTGGGTTTGGTTTTGTTTGTCTCCCTTTGCATTGGATTTACCCTAGAGATTTGGGGATACTTTGAGCCTATCTTTTATAAGAGCTAGGGAAGGTCTAGAAAATGTTTCTTTTGTGTATTTTAGCTCTTGGGTATTTTTCTTATCCCTTTGCACTAGTTGTAGAGAGGTTAGGTCTCTCACCCTCTTGAATTCAAATAGT
>CBVK0100635375.1:0-11380 GCA_900067695.1 Picea abies | reverse complement strand
GCATATGCGACACTTATCCAATTGAGTGATTTTGATGTGTAACCGAATTCCCCACAAAGTATGAAGTCAGAAGATGCGGACTGATGACTAAATTACTTTGCAGATATTCAAGCAAGGGTATAGACTCGGAGAACTTGACGGAAGCTGCACACAAACATCCAACCAATATCATGACATATTTCAAAACCCAAGGCAGGCATACCTATGCTTGGGAGATCGAGACTGGTGAGGTATGGCCGCCATAAAATACATTGCGGATCCATAATTGTATTGACAAACAAGGGTATAGCCACCAAAGATACAATGTGGATCTATACGGTAGTGACTCAGACTGATCATAGCCACGAAGAATACACAGTGGATCTACGAAATAATACAAAGTGGATCTATGTAATAGTGCATGTATCATTTTTCCAATAGAACTCCTTCACAACCTGGGCGAAGCATATATCAAAGTGATGGCTCAACCCAGGGTCTTCATACCAATACCAATATGGTACGAATCTGACCACGTGAATGGATGTCTTGACGTCGAACATGGCAGAAACCACTTGATTACCGGTCAATGAGGTAAACCGTTAACAAGTGCGAGGGAGATCACCATTAATGTCGATGATTCCCAAGGTACCCTAGTACATTCCATCGAATGTGAATAGATGAGATGAGGTCGAACACTCGTGGAATCATTCGATCAGGGGTCAATGATGTAAACCCACTGTCGAATGTAAGGAGGCCTGCCATTGAGGCATGCAGGTCCCAAAGTACTAACTGGTTTCTAAGTCCAATTCCTGGATAATGTGTTGGAGTCGATAGGGATAGACTCGTCGAAGGAGGGCCTTGATGTATCCCCCATCAACGACATGAAACGGACATGGAGATGTAATTGGTAGATCAAATGTTCATGGACTGAAACAGGTTTTGAGGAAAGATATTAGGGATGGTTGACTCTCGAGGTTGATACTTCCCTTGAACAGAGAGGAACAACAGCAAAACATGACGTGGACCGAAATCGTACAATGGATACTGCGAATTGCGTCGGGTGACCCAAGGGAGTGAAAGGAAACTCAAAGATCGGCTCAGTGCAGAGGTTCAGTGGATTATGATATGGGCAAATGACAAAGTGCCGTGTTCAAGGGCGACTCTAAGAAGTGCTAGATGGTGTTCTCAAGAGACTGCTTGGCTTGTTCCTTTCAATTTTTCCCCCATCCAGATAGATGAGTACCTCTTTTTAATTTAATGAGCTCAAGGAGGATAACACATGCTCGATATAAATTACCTTCGGTAAGTCCCTCTTCCTTTGTTTAACGAACCAAAAGAAGTAAGGGTTCAGTCCTATATGGGTCTGTCAATGTGTGCTTTAACGAGTCCAAAGACAGAAAACTCGAAGGTTTTTCGGGATTATAGAGTTTGGAAAAACACTTAAAAGGGAACTCTCTTAGTTCCTTTTTCGTACAATAGTCAATCGAGACCGAAAAAGGTTTAAACTATCGCTTGAAAGACACCCTTTCTAACCTTTTAACGAGTGTGAAAGGAAGCAAGATCACTTGACAATATTTTCATATTTAGAGAGTCTGAAAAGGGTTTAAAGGAGACTCCAGGGGGGTTCCTTTTTTGTGTGATTGGATTCATACAGGTCCGAAAAAGAGATAAAAGTTTACCCGGTTGCGTTCTCATATTGTCGAGCTTGAGAACGAACTAAGACTATGCTCATAAGTATTGCAAGGTGGAAGATGCATCGGGATTGCCAACAACCTGCGATGACAGAAACTAAAAACCAGGGATTAGTGAAGTCATTTCACCAGTAGAGAAACCCAAAATGACCATAGCTTATGAAAATGAAATTTTATAAATATAGATTGACTTGAAAAACTTCATTTACCATTTCATTCGCAAAGATTTTGTGGAGTGTTGGAGAATCTCAACTAGAGCCAAACTTGTTTTCTTCACTGCTGAAGCTACGGATGATCGTTTTGCACATCGTTCGAACCAGGTAGGTGTTCATTTGTTTCTCTTTCAATTGTATGGTTCCAAGTTGATTTTCATAGCATTATTAATTTAAAACATGAAGCCCTAGTTTGACCATTTTAAACCAAATCGGCCTCCCTCTAAAAGTTAATAAAATGGGGGGATTTATTGACGAAATTGTATTGGGAAATGGTGAATAGGATGCCCACGCCTCAACCATTGATTGGAGCGACCATTTTGACCCAAAAACATTTGCAAAAACTTCCCTCATGGGCCCACGCACCCCCCAAAACGTTTTTCATTTTTTATCATATTTTAATCATTGTTTAACAAGTTTTAAAGGGCGTGGGGGTTTAAAATGATGATTAATCACCTTTAGATATCATGGGCATTTGTTTTTATGTTTTAAAATGCTTTTTGAATTTTTGCCGAAATGACAAAACGTGGGAAATGATGGAAATTTTGGATTTTTGTTTTGGAGACATATTCGGCAACCATGATCGAGTGGAAAGAGCGGGAATATGAAATGGATGATATAACTGCTCTACGGAGTCCCCGTACGTGGGCTGCTTTGAGGGCCTACGGATTACTCAAGTTCTTCAAACTACAAAAAATGAAGAGCGAAGTCCTATTGCTTGAGGATATCATTGGTCTCTGGGACATCAATGAACATGGATTCTATATCGGTGCATAACTCCTGACTATCGAGTTGGAAGATGTGTATTTTCTGACTGGCCTCTCAAAAAGAGGGGTTCCTATAGCTTTTACAGGGCAGAGGACATTGCCAGAGAAGGTGGACGTGTATTTGGAATGTCATTGTGTTCCGGGGGCAAGATTGGTAGGGGGCAGGATCCCTATCAAAGACATCTGGGATCTGGCTCTTCGATCCATATTGTTTGCTATCACTAGTGCGACTGGTAGCACCAGTGCCCATTTGGCTTCAAGGTCACAGGTGGCTTATGGCGTCCAGTGTTTAGAGCCCACACTGTTCAACTGGAGTGCGGCGTTCCTTTGGAATGTGAAGGAACAAATTTCTCGGTGCAGGAACGGCCAAAAGCAGTTTGGCTATGGTTCTTTCTTAGTCTCGTTTTTCTTGGAGCGCATACCTCAGATGCAACCTCAGATTGCGCTGGCAGTGCGACCAGTGGATGAGCCTCGTATGGAGAGGTGGACTAGCCTATCCCCAAGGTTGGTTTTGGAGTCGGAATTCCATTTTACTGGTGACTTCTTTGCCTGGTTGAGGCGGCAGTTCCTTTGGATCAAGGACTTCCCCTATGTTGATGTGGACTTCCGCGGGAGCATGGATTTGATCCTGCCCGAGGGAGAAGATTGGGATGAGTCAGGTAAGAGACTAAGTCGTATCTTGTCGCCAGTTTCTTTTTTATGTTTTTTGATGTATATGTATTTTTTTGGGTATGTAAGAGAGTGTTTAACAGACATTTTTCCTTCAATGTGCAGACAAGGGAGCAGTGCACCCAGTGGACATACCAGTGCCAGGACGTCGTGGCGGCGCCCCAGTTGTGGCAGACCCAACAGTACCAGTGGTGGGCCTTCGGGAGGTTGAGAGGAACCTCCAGGGCCTGACGATGGGTATCCCTCCTCTACGGAGGGGGGACGTGCCTTTTCATTTGCAGCGACACACTGTAGGGGTGCCAGAGAATCTCAATTCTCTATTGAGACACATAGTACACACAGTGTTATATTACACTTAGCATAATGTAGCGTGGGGAGATTAGAGTTTCCCTGAGATCATGTTTTTTTGTACACCTTGTCTCGCGAAGTTGTATGGGTGGATGAGCCCAATATTTTGTTCTCTTACAGACTTTTGATGTAATGTAAACATTTCGGTCACGCCATATATATATATATACAGTTTCGAGTTTTATGATGCCGATAGTTTGTACATGATGATGTCTGTGTTTTAATTTACATGTAATGTACAGTTTTTTCTTTCCTTGAATCTTATCTGTGGGCTAAATATCGATCCATGATGTAATTGGCTAACGAATCTGAAACACTATTAAGTTCTCTTGGAATATGTCTATACTCAATGTAATCGAACATTCGTTCGAGACGGCGAACTTGCAAGTGTAAATGTAGCAGGATAGGACTACGGATAGCATAGATGCGGTTGAGTTGATAAACCACGAGTTGGGAGTCTAAGTAAATGATGATACGAGAGATACCTAGGGAGGAGGCCTGGGTTAACAGTCCAATGACAGCGTGATATTCTACCATATTGTCGGTTGCTGGTCCTAAACAGATGCCTCCTGAACTCACCACCTCGTCAAACTGGTAAACAACCCATGCTGCCGAAGCGATATTCCGGGTATGTCGGCTAGCACCATCCGTGAACCCAAAAAAGATAGGAAAGGTAGACATCATCTGCGTATGAAAACACAGACACAGTCATGAGTGGCAATGGTAAAGACTCGATCACGCGAAAGAAAAGGCACACCAAACTAAAAATACAATAATGTACAAAGTACAGATGCTAGGTGATCTAGGCATAGTACTTTTTAAGGTAAAGCCCGTTTTGGGGCTCTCCTAAGGAAATTCCATCATGATCTACTAGTTCCTAAGAACCTCTGTGTAAAACACGCTTCACGATGTAAGGACCATGCCACATAGGTTCTAACTTTCCTGTTCCCAATTTATCGTGTGCTTGGTCATAAATGAGGACTAAGTCTCCTTCTGCGAAGGCTCGAGGTTGGACAGATTTTTCATATTGACTCTTGATCCGTTTCTGATGTGCCTCATTAATAAGAGCAGCATCACGACGTGTTTCGTCCAGTTTGGATAGGTACAAAAATCGTTCTTCTTCTGCAGAAGTATGGGGAAGGAGTTCTACTTTCAATTTGAGTGACGGAATTTCGCACTCGATTGGTAAGATGGCTTCAATGCCATAGACCAACTGGAAAGGAGTGAATCCGGTTGAGGTTTTCATAGACGTGCGATAGGCCTAGAGAGCAGAAAACAATTGTAAATGCCACGATGTCTTGTTTTTCCCCACCATGCGTTGGATCATGGTTTTTAGGAATTTGTTGATAGCTTCAACTTGTCCATTTGCTTGAGGATAGTAAGGGGATGAGTTTTCATGGAGAAAACCCAATTTGATGTGTAATTTGCTCATCATCTGGTTTTTGAAGTGTGCACCATGGTCAGTGACAATGGCATGTGGTATACCAAAACGAGTAATGATGTGTTTGAAGAGGAATAGAGCTGCAGTACGGCCATCGTTCAGGAAGGTAGGCATAGCCTCAGCCCATTTTGTGAAATAATTGACGGTGACGATGATGTAACCATGCCCCCCGGCTGAGGTAGGCTTACATTGCATGAAATCGATACCCCATTTGGAAAAGGGGCCGATGGAAATAATGATATGCAGCACAGTAGGGTGGGTGCATGCCTTCTTGTTGAATATTTGGCAGGGTGGGAATTTTTTGACGACCTCGATGCAATCTTTGAAGATCGAGGGCCAAAAGTAGTCGGCACGTAGGATTTTTTGGGCTGTGGCCATCCCGGAAAGGTGACCACCACAAGCCCCAAGGTGACAATCATTCAGAACACGTTCAACCTCTTCGTGAATCAGACATCGTCGAAGGATAGTGTCGATACCATGGCGGTACAAGGCGTCGCTGAGGATGAGGTAACGGCGAGAGTGGTGCCGTATACGTCGATGCTCTTCTCGAGAGACGTTTGGCTGAAAATGTTGGGTTTGAAGGTAAAGGAGGATGTCTCCATACTAGGGGTCAGAGGTGCTGATGAGGAAGAGAGACTCGTCAGGAAGAGGGTCTCTAGGTTCATTGTGTTCATTGGCACTTGGGAGAGCACAGATGAGCTCGGAAAACACCAGGGATTTTTTGGCTTTGGCCTTTGTAAACTCGAGATCGAATTCTTGAAGAATAACGATCCATTTTGAATATTTTCCCCCAAGTACTTGACGTGTTAAGACGTGGTACATGGGGTTAGGGTCTGCAATTACCGTGGTGGTGCGTAATAGGATGTAGTGGCGGAATCGTTGGACAGCAATGACAGCTGCCATAGCCAGTTTCTCGACATGTGAATATCTAAGTTCGGGTCCAGATAAACTCTTGCTCAGATAATAAATCACGTGTTCTTCGCCGTTAGAGTCCTCCTGAACTAACACCATCGCAATGGTGGAAGTAGAAGAGGCTAGGTAAAGGATATAATCCTTTGTATATTCGGGAGGATGTAACAAAGGAGCGTGGGTCAAAGCATACTTGAGAGCATCGAATGATCGTTGGGCAGTGTCATCCCAGATGAAAGGGAGGTTCTTTTGCAGTAACCGCATAAATCCTTTAGTGATCTCGGCGTAATTGCAGATAAAACGGCGGAGAAATTTTGCTTTGCCTTGCAAACTTTGAAGTTGGGTTAAATCGGTGGGTGGGGGTAAGGTGAGAATGGCCTTAATATTCAGGGGATCCACCCTGATCCCGTCTTTGGAGACGATGAAACCGAGGAGTTGACCGTATTCGACGGTGAAGATGCATTTATGTGGGTTCAGACGAATACGATAAAAACGACATCGAAGAAAAATTGCCCGCAAGTGATCAATATGATCGGGTCGATTGGATGAATGGGCGGGTAAATCATCGAGGTAGGGTTCCGCGATATGCTTGATGTCGTCGAAAGCATACGACATGGCTCGTTGGAAAGTGGCACCAGCGTTTTTAAGGCCAAAAGGTAGCTTTCGGTATGCAAAAGTTCCCCAAGGGCAGATGAAGGCTGTCTTATGCTGATCAGCAGGTAAGATTTCGATCTGGTTGTATCCCGAAAAGCCATCCATGAAAGAGAAGATCACGCTTCCCGCGCAATTATCGATTATTTGATTGATAAAGGGTGTAGGGTAGTTGTCCTTGGGACAAGCTTTGTTAAGATCTCGATAATCTACGCAGACACGGATGGTTCCTTGTTTCTTAGCGACCGGAACGAGGTTAGAAACCCATTCCGTCAAAGGGACAGGGTAGATAAAGCCAGATTTTAGAAGTTTTTCAACTTCTGCCTTTATAGTTGCCAATTTCTTGGGATGAACTGGGTGGAGTTTCGATCGAACCGGTTTTGCGTCAGGGTAAGTCTTGATTTCATGGATGATGATGGAAGGGTCAATCCCTGGCATTTCCTCATAGCTCCAGGCGAAGACATCACAGAATTCCTTGAATAAAGTAGTGTAAGAAACCACTTCAGGTGTGCAATTATCACCAAGGTTGATGTTTTCCACGACACCCTCTTTGACTGAAATGTCAATTGTGATTGTGGTAGAGATGTTACCCATGTTTCCCTCAGAGAAGGTATCTTGGGGGAGGATAGGGGATTGTGAAGCATTGGTAACATCGGGGGGAAAGACAGATTGTATGTCTTGCATCTCTTCCAAAGGTGGAAGAAAAGAGGATCAGTTGTGGTTGTCATCCCAGGGAAGATCGTCGATGCTAAGCATTTCCATGATAGATTCGTCGAAAGGAAAAATGTGGGAAATGTAATCGACGACAGATGATAGGGAGTTCAACCACGAGGGCACAGAGTAAGTGTTCAAAGAGGGGGAGGCGGATTGGATAGCTACGTATGCGGCCTCGGCTGGGCTGAGTGGCATGGTGTCATTGAGTCCATCGAATTCCAAAGGACTAGGCACAATCTAGGGGTCAGATGATTCCAAGGATTGATAAGGCAAAGTCGAGATCATATTGACGGCAGAAATATGAGGTGTAGTAGGTGGAAGTGGTGTAGGGAAGGTACCCATGAGGCTAGAATCTTTCAATAAGCCAACACCAATGCTTTCATACGTAACCATGTGGTCTCCTAGGAAAGGAATATTGTTGGTAGCAGGGATGCGGGCGTCGGGTGTACAGAAATCAAGTTGATCGACGGTGACAATTTTGCCTTTATGAGGGAATTGTACACATCGAAACACCGACGAAGCAACAACAGTCATAGCGTAGAACCAACTTCTTCCGAGTAATAGATTGTAATCGAGGGGAGTGTCGACCACTTCGACATCAATGGTAACAGTTTTGCCGCCCAATTGAACGGCGAGGGATTGCAATAATCCGTGAGGATGGAAACCTCGTCCATCGAAAGTGCGTAACATCGTGGGGGATTTGTTAAGGGAAGGTGATTTCAAACCTTTCCAACAGGACAGAGACATGAAATAGGTAGAGGCTCCCTCATCCAGAATAGTTCGATGGATTTGTTGATTATGAACAACAACATCGATTTGGAAAGCTAGCCGGTGGGAAAGTCATGGGTGATGATCGTCCAGATTAAATGTGATGTAATTGGATGACTCGGGATCGAAAGCGCCAATGGCAGCTAAGAGCATCCTACGTTGGTTAGGACAGTGTTGTAACACTTCCAATGCGGACATGGCACACGGAGCTTGAGCCAAATCTTCTACAATATTGTAATTTTGGGCAGCCCGTGAATTGGGATTGAAAGTGGATTTCCTGATGGTGCTCCTAGGAGGGCGTAAGATGGAGTCAAAAGAAGGTTTCTCAATCTGAAGTGGCCCAGTTGGAGGGCTAACAGACGGAGGATTGACCATAGATGGTAAAGGATCTGGCGAAGAACCATTAGCGGTCTTCGGCTTATCGGGTTTAACTGGTGTGTCGTATGTCACAGAATGAGTAGTTAGATTAACCCCATTGAACATGTAAATGTGTGCGATTTTTGATGCCTCATCATGAGGTTGGTTGGAACTGCCCCCCGGCGTGGGGGTTTGTGCAACCAAGGATTGTTGTTACGGAAAAGCCTGAGTAAGCACAACGGGTTGCGAATTTCCTTTAAAAATTTTAGCCACTTCATCGCGATGTGGGCAGTCTCGAGTGTAGTGATCGTCACCGCAAATGAGACATGGGAATTTCGGTTTTCACTGTGGTTGTTTTTCGGCAGCAAGGGTTTGTGGTTGGGTCTTGGGTTGTTCATTGTTATTGTTCTTATTTGTTTTGTTTCTCGCTTTCTTCTTGCCCCCGGGTTGTTGTGAAGGGGTTGATTGGACCGCATTCACATCAGAGACTTGAGTTTGGGTGGGGGTAGAAGAGGGTGCAGTCGGACTGGGAGCGGTCGTGGTAGTGGGCCGTTGGATTGTTCCAATAGACTGGGTAGTAGATTGAGTTTTGACGGAGCCAATAACTCCATCCGCATGTGAAGCAGTTGATGGTTTGGATGGATCGTTATTGGGATGGGTAGCGTTTGGTATCAACTCATACAGAGTACCGGATTGCGAATAGACTAAGTCTAAGTACTGAGCTCGGGCGATGGCCTCTTCCTCGGTAACCACGCCGCCCATGGCAACATCACGAGAGATCTGGGGTAATAATGATTTCGTGAACCATTCTGCTAATAATTGGTCAGGGATGACCGCTTTGATTAGCCTTCGTCGTCTTCTCCATTCATGGATATGATCGGAGATGTGTATGGAAGTTGTCTGACGAAGAGAGGTTAATAGTTTAGTACCCATCTCGTATCGGATGGGAAATTGGAAGTGTGTGAGGAAGGACATCGCGAGAGAGTTGAAATCGTAAAAAGATGCACATGGTAATTCAATATACCATTTCGTGGCGGAACCCGTAAGTGTCCGTTGGAAAAGATGCAAACGAATTGAATCATCCATGAGGGAGTTTGATGAACACCACAAATGAAAGGTCATTACGTGGTTGTTCGGGTCTTCTCCGGATTTTCCGTCGAATTTTGGGATATCAGAAGGGAGCTTTGCGGGAATAGCTGGCCAACCTGGAGAATGATGAATGGGATCATTCGTTAACCGAGACAAATCTGGAAGGTCCAGGGTAGCTAGAAAAGGTAGTTGTCGGTTAACCTGTGGGTAATGCTGGTGTGGCAAAGGAACAGCAGTGGGGCCCAATACTGGGTTATGTGGATAATTATAACTCGTGGGTCCTCTCATGTTGGGTTGATTTTGGCCAAGCTACATAGGATTTGGATTTCTTTGAAATGCCTGCGTGAGCGGAGGATAACCGGATGGGTTTTGAGGGTTATGGGCTGGGTTGGGCATTTTTCCATAAGGAGGTTGTTGTGGAGTCTGTAAATTTTGTCCTGCCGAAAAGTGTGGGTTTCCTTGGAAAGGAACATTCCATGGGTTGGATGCAGCAGGCACAGTTTGTCCCGTGGAGACATGCGGATTTCCTTGAAAGGGGATGCTCCACGGATTAGGTGCAACGGACAGAGTTTGTCCTTGTGGCTAATGGTGGACTCCGGTTTGAAGTTTCCCCCCAGCATGAGGGTGCCCCCCGAATGGATTTTTCCCTCCGGTGGGAGGGTGCCCCCCAGTTTGAGGCAGAGTTCCTGGGATTTGAGTGCCAGACACGAAAATTTGACTAGTGTTGTCGATTGGGTTCGGACCACCAAGGACCGTACCTCCGGGTTGTTGGATAGGTATGGAACTTCCTGGTACTATTTGAGTAGTGGTTTGGGCGGTGGTAGTGGCAGATGCGTTCAATGCCCTAAATACAAAAGGGAGATTTGGTCTTGGTGTTACAGGTGTACCAATCGGGGCTTGGGTGACCACCGGATTGCCGGCGGGAATGGTCGGGATGTGAGGGACTATCTTGGACTGAGCCGTTTGGAGGGGAATAGTAGATCTCGAACCAACGGGCGTTACGTTTGGACCAACGGGTGGTGTGCTTGGAGCAACGGTTGGTGTGGTCGTAAAAGTGGTAGTACCAGTGAAGTGATTTGGGGGCACAGTGTAGGAGAAAGGTATGTCAACACCTTCTCCCATTCCATAAATATCTCACACCAAGTGTGGTGGACTCTGAACAATGTTTTCAGTCCAAAAAGGGTCGTTGGTTAAAGGGTGTTGAGGAGACCCAGCCGGAGCGTTAGAGGGGTTTATGACAACAAATTCTCCAGCAGAGTTTAGGTGAAGGAGCTGTCGTTCATATCCCTCAGGAATGCGATAAGCCTCCAGAGATTCCAAGACAATTCTAAAATTCTCTATAGGGATGGGAACTTCTTCCTGAGGAGTTGTAGTGATTTGAACCTCGCTCGGTTGAGGAGGTTGTTCCGTAGAATGAGGGGGTAAAGGGATGTCTCCTTCCATATTTTCTAGAGGAATTCCTTGTAGCCTCTGTGAGCGTCGTGGAGGGTCGATGTTGGCGGAAGAGAAGAGTCGACGAAAGAAATCTATGGCCAACTAGCGAAAAGAAATAGCACACGCTAAAAAAATCTAAGAATCACAACCAAGCAAACAGGACCTTCTTTTGATGACCGTACTAGTTGGTGATGAAATCCAACGTCGCGTGATCAAGTCCAAAAGGGGTGGGGATAGGGTGGAACAGTTACAATGGCGACCTGCTTAATGGACTTATGCCTTGGTGCAAGCTTCCACGCAGTAATTGTGGATTTACCCTCCAAGGAGCCCAAGTGAGTTTGACCAATGTCT
>CBVK0100635374.1:0-11380 GCA_900067695.1 Picea abies | reverse complement strand
GCGAGTAGCCGTCACATCTCTTCTCAGAGATAAGCTGCCACCATTCTAATGAGTCTTTCACTCTGTATTTTACAGTCTCTGTACATTTCGTTCATTAATAGAAATCGTGTATTATTGTATATCTGTGTTTATGGTTTCATATATGATACATTTTTGTTATATTATTGAATATCTGCGATATCTCTGTGCATTTCTTTATTATATCTCCGCTCTCATTTCGTGCCGAAAATAATCCGGATCAGTGTGACTTGACTTGATAGTTATTTGCAACTTGAGATTTAAAATATAATTCCAAATTGATGCAGGAGCATATCAAGCGAGCTAGCGCGGGGATAAAAGATAGTTGGAAAAGTGCCCAGCGCAAATTTTGAAAATGCCTTGAAACATTAATGAAGTCATCAAGTGGAGGTACACTTGTAAGATGTAAACGAACCTTGAGCGATCTGCTCTCATCCTTAGTAGGTAGAAGGCATTTATGATAGTAAATGCAAGTAGATAGAAATTAATGTGTAGATTATATAGTTTAGAAGAAAAGAGGGAAATGGGATATAGACACATGTTGACGGGCGAAACTGACCGTCCGTCAACTGGGAGAGTGGAACCAGTCCAGAGTTGTCTAAATAACCCAAGCCATTTGGAATGGACCACCCTGACGAGTTTAACGGCTCCATTGGCCGCCCTAAGGTCTCCTAAGGAAGCCAAAGAGGAAAGCTGATCTGAGCTAAGTGATCTAACTAAACTAAATAAGCAAAACTAACTATAATAAACAAACTAAAAGAAACTAAATTAAATACAACTAATGAGACAAACTAGACTAAATATACTAATCTAACTATAAACTATTCTAACTATTATATATACAAAAGACTAATAACTCAAATCAACTATCTAATTACTAATTTAATTACAATTTATTCACAAATGTGCATTATCTACAATCTAGAGATTTGAATAAAACCTGTGAAACTGATGTGCTTGTTGTCCTAAAACAGCAAAGGATAACTCTTTTTAATTTTGTGATTTATGAATAAGAAAGTAAGTTAACTGAAATTAGACGATCTAATATATTAATTAACTCAATTACTAGCTAATATACTAAGCAAATAATTGACAAACAAACCTAGAAACGCTCCAAGTCTGCCCTGTGCAAGATGTCTTCTTAAGCTGGTTGGAGGAAGAAATTCACACCATTTATCCCTTAAGATTTTCGCAAAGGATCAGCTGTAATGCTTCCTGAAGTAGATTACAGGACAAACAAGACATAAAAGAAATCATAACAATTTTCTGATTATAAATTCGTGCAAAAGGGAAACCTATTATGCAGCAAACTTATATATGATAATTCAATTCATAAAGAAGACAAAGCTATCGTTCATAAACTGAATCCTTAACTGTTATGTCTTTTATCAAATTGGAAGCAACAAGGTATGTATAAGAATAAGAAATTATATCACTTGAATTTGATCTAGATAGCAAAGTAATACTAAACCAGAAACAAAATGATATACAAAACTTGGAACAAAGTGTCGATATATTGAAAAGCAAAAGCTATAACAACGCATCAATTCTGCTCCAGTTTGAATCAGCATTACATATCCTTGTTCTCCCCAACTGAGGATTTGATTATTACAAAACCATAGTTTTATATAGGTTTCTCACAAGGTAAAACTCCCTTGTGGATAATATCAAAATAAAATACATAATCTGGGAATAATCCCAAAAATCTCTTAAACTAAATAACTAAAATTGCAAGTAATATCTTTAAGTTGTCTTACAACTGCTCCTCACATCCATAACAAATTCGAATTTGCCTGTAATAGAAAAAATAAAATCAAGTTAGATGGATATTTTATTAAAAAAAAGGTAAAAATCTGCTCCTGTAGATTAGCTACAGAATCAGCTGATTCTGTAGCTGTTCTAATTTGAGGACAAGACTGTTTTAAATCAAATAAACTAACATAAAAATATTCAAACCATAAATACAAAAGATTTAATTACTAAAAAAAAATGAAAACAAATCATTTAATCCACAACAAACCAAAACTGCCATGCTAAATTAGAGCAAACATAATCTTAATTTAATCTAATTCAATCAAAACAAATATCAAATATATACAAAATATATCTAGAAATGAGTGTAGGAAATTAAAGCAGCTTCAGCATTGGCAAAAATATTTCCTTGATATTGAATGGCCCTTGAGATAGGCTTCTCAACATTTGCCAAATTCCATGATTTTTCACTGCATTTCTCACATTCCAAATCCAATTCTGTGCCATCCTATCAGAGTATGCATCAATGTACTCCTTGGCCTTTGGATGATCAATCATGTTACCAATAGTGCTCATCGGTTTGCACAGAGCTTCTACATGCTCGGTATCTGGATTTTGGTACTCTCCAAGCAATCTCTTGATGTATTCATGCATTATTCTTCCTTTGTAAAGCTCACTTATAAACCATATGTTTCCTAGCATTCTCCTATGCATCGCAACCTTTAAAATTTTCCTGACAATCGTTCATGAGTTCTCTCTTGAATATAACTTCTTCGTTGTCTTTATAAAATTAAGGAAATTCGGCAACTAGTTGGACACAAAATTTTGCATACATTTCACAAAATGTTGGCTCCATCAGGGCTTTGTCAAAAATCTGAGACATCACTCCAGTAAGACAAAGTGCAGAATCAATGTTCCCTTCTTTGACCTGTACAAAAAGTCTATCCAAGTTTTGAGGTGTTAATTTGTTAAGTATTGATTTTATCTTTCTCTGTTTGGTAATCACACTGGTAGAATATCTGACCCATTTGGTGGGCTATGCAGATCCGTATTACTGCTGTGATCCAAACCAAAAATGTCAATTTAAATAAAACAACACTACTCACAGTCTCCACTAGGGGTATAATCAAAACCACTGCACTCCACGCTGCCAGATCCACCATTGTCATCTTCTTTATCCTCAAAGTAGGCAAATTGCTGTGTATAATCATTTACAACGATTTCAGAGACAGATCTATTCCCAAGGGTTCCTGAAACAGTGCTGTGTGCTTCTCTTATTTCACCTTTGTGACTTGAATCAAGCTCCAATGATGAGCCACCTGGTAGATCAACAGATTCTTTTGAATATACTTTGTAGGTTCTTTATTCATTTTTCTGGAAATAGAGTAATCTCTTGCTTGAATCTCATGAGTGTTACCTGGGGTCATATCTCGTGCATATATAAGAGTGTTTCTTAAGCCAATCTTTTGTATTGATTTGCCTCTAGATGCCCAGCAGCTTGTATCCTGGAAAGAGATTAAACCTCCTTTTCTCTACTGCTATACAATCAGGATCTGTATACTTACCGGTCAAAGCCTCACCAGCCGATGGAGAATATGCCAATAGATCAACATTAAGATTTTGAGGCCTGTACACCTACATCAGATCAATTTCAACATGACTCTATAACCTTAAACCCCTCTTTCTTGGACACAGCTAATTCATCTGCAAAACGAACGACCTTCTCCATGTGGCACAGAATGCTCTAAGATGTTGCAGAACTGTCAATGTCACGAGTGAAGAGGGTGCCCTTTCAGCTAAGGTTTTGGAAATAAAACTAACTAGCAAATCCATGTCAATTTGAATAGGGCGATAAAAGGGAAAGGTTAGCATTTGTCTACGATCATTCTGCAGGTGAGAGTGCACTGGAATGATTTCAATTCCTCTGAAATGTTGCAATGGGAATTCCATATAAATCAATGGAATAAAATACACATCTTCCAAACTAAAAACATTACCAAAGAAATAACGTCCCCTGTCACTATATTCCATAATTCCCCCATTCGATATTGCAAATGACGTTTCAAGCTTCAGTTGTAGTTCCTGTCGTGCCAATGGCGAGAAAATATCCCAAATATAAACCACCCAATCTAAAGTTATATTAGCCATGGGTCCATCAGGAACCATACGTGGATTCCGAAATTTCGTTTTAATGTTATTGCAAAATCATCAGAAGACCCAAAAATCGCGTCCAATCCATACTGAAGGATGGGCAAATTTACATCTGGTCTTATGAAAGAAAGTGATTCCAATCTTCTTATCTCTCACATCATTATCAGAAGTTAGCCACACAACATGCACATCAACACCTTTACATTGCAAAGCAATCCAAATATGTGATGTAAACGGACATAATTCAGATCCAAACAACCTAACCATACGTTTGGAATTTACAACCTGAGACGGAACAGCTACAATATCATCATCCTTGGGAATTCATTTTGCAAAACAGGAACCCACCATATTAGTGAGCATGAGCGTGGAAAATGAGGAACAGTGTAATTCCTGGTAAGGAGGCCGGTGTTTACAGCTGTAATATCCCCTACAACACAACTCAACAATTACATCAATTGGTTGACCAATGAACAAAGGTAATTGCATGCGCAATCAATGTTATACCAAAGTTTTTAATCCACCAACAGTGAAATCAATACCAAACTCAACTATGCGCCAATGTAACCACCGATATTCATATTTACAGCAATGGCCATAGGCATTATATTAAAATGTATGCATGAATAGCCATATATCTTATGAAACCAAAGGTTGAGTAGGACATTAAGAAGCCAATCCAAATACTAATGCATTGAAAATTCAACGAAATCCAATCACACAATCGACATAAGAATGTCCAATGAGTATACTAATGTGTGCGAGTGTTATGCCATAACGTTCAATCATCCGACACGAAGTTCAAAACCCAAAATCATGTATTCGCCAACCAAACGTTTAACCAAGGTGTCCAATTGATATTGCATAAATTGATATGCCAAGAGCTATGATAAGGATCAACACTAAGGATTACAAAAGATAAATCAAGACCCCATTGCAATTTAGGCAAATCATAAAAATGCGAAATCAAAGGCTAAATGTCTTTATATAACCCATCGAAGTATGAAAACTGATCAAAGGACATTGTCGATCATGTAAAGATCAATAAAAAGATAGGCGCAATAAGCATGATGACACAAAAGGTATTGGCAGTTCAGATAATGATCGAAATTTGACCTGGAAAGGAGAAATCTTCATGCTTACACTCATGAAGACTTAGCGAAGATAGGCGTGCGGAAAGGCGCAAAGAATAAAATCGTCGTTCACTTGAAAATTGCGATGAAAAATCAATGTTTGTGAAACATTGGTGTAGGCAGCTTATGAGACAATGAAAAATGTGAATTGGCTGCCAACAACACCCTCATTGTGTATTGGAAGACAGGAGAAGAGAGAAGAAGAAGGAGATTATGCCAATTGAGATCATAGAGCATAGAAGAGAAGAAGCAGAGAGCTGTGTAACTGAATTACATGTACAGAAGTTCTGGATAAATACAAGAAGGCTTTGATTCAGACTCATGGTGTTCAAATATTCTCTGTGTATGCATTTTTGGAGGTTATGCTCATGAATGTCTTACTCTTTCTGTCATGCAACTGCTTTTATGCTATGTATGAATGATTTCTTGTTGAATGTTTGAAATCTGAGAGGAAAGGGAAAAGGAATGAGTTTCAATTGTTTCTCTATCTGAGCAAAAGTTCCTGCAAGGAGTGCAGTCGAATTGTTCGCAAGGAGTGCATCGTCAAAGGGTTTAGAGGTTTGTCTCTGAAATCTCAGATAAGATAGCTTTTGTTCTCATTCCCTCAGAAGTGCAGTTAGGCACAGGAGCCGTGCAAGGTGTGCGCAGGTCGAGTAGAGGTTCACGTTTTGTAACCTGAATGAAGTATTGAGAGACTGCTGTTGCAGGGAGTGCACAGAGTCGAAGGATTTAAATTCCTTTGAGTAATTAAGAATTTTCTGCAAGGAGTGTGTGCAGGCGTCTTCTTCAAGACTCAGAGTTGGAGAAAGCTCAGAAGGGATAGAGTCTCCACAGTCATCGAAGGAAGCACAAGAAGTTTGTGCATTAGAACAGTGAGAAGGCATTGCAAGTTTTTGTCACAGGCAATTGAGTACCGTGGGAAAACCACTTGGTAAAAAGTTGCAGAAGTCCTTGTGAAGGGAAGAGACGGACGGTCGGAATTCTCTGTGGAGAATTCGTGAAGTCCCATGAGCCGTCAGATCTCATGGAGGATCAGAGGAGTTACGACGAGTGATTTTCGAGGGGTTCAAGCTCAGGAGAAGTAGAGTTGTAGATTCAAGCCAACAAGAGCCGTTGGATTTAACTGTGGATTTGTATTTGGGGTTTCGTGAGTGGAAGTGCCAAAATCTTTGCATCAAGACTCACGAAATCATGAAGTGCGAAGTCCCAAGGGAGAAAGGATTTGTGTGGGCCACAGAATCAGCAGGGTGGATAGGTGGCGTACTATCGACACAGAAGTCAAATTTCGTTGACCATTTCGAGGTTTCGTGGGGTGAAGTCCCGAAATCTTTGCATTAGGATTCACGAAATTGCGAAGTCCAAAATCCCGATGGAATGAAGGGCTGTTGAAAGGTCAACCTTGCTAGCACATCGGATTTTTGGTAACTCAGGTTTGGGAGTCGAGGGGACGAGTTGCTTGACATCACATCCCCCGAATTCACGATAAGGAGAAATCCGAAATAGAGAGAGAAAAGGTCAAGTGTTGATTGTTTTTAGGTTTCGGAGATTGATAGACAAGACGCTTGACCACTGGATTCACGAAAGTGCGAAGTCCGATCTCCCGAGGCATGAAGGGAGATTCCACGAGGTTTTGCTGTGGGTGCAGATTTCCCGAAAGGGAAATAGGAGAGCCATTGTCGGGAGCTCTTCGGGCCAGTGGAAGAGGAAAGATCTTATGTGCGTGGACTTCTGACCTGTGGGTTGGGAGAGCTGCGTGCATCATTTTTGGTATCAGAGCCCAGAAAGGTTTCTTTGCTTTTTGTAGCAGGGAAAAGGAGAATTCACCATGCGGCCAAGAAGAAGGGACAGGAAAACACCCGATCCACCAGAGGAGAGGGAAATGCTGAGAAGAAGGGGTAGGCAGATGCCTGATCCAGCCATGGAGAGAGAGATGCGTGACCTACGCACCAGACTTGAAGACATGGAGATAGCACAGAGGCATACAGTTGGTGCTGGGGATCTTAGTGATTCCGAAAGTTAAATTGAGGTTGAACATGAAGGGGAGGAAGTTGCAGACGAAGATGCAGCAAATGAACGTTTGATTAGGGATATTGCAAGAATGGGTGCAAGAGAAAAAATGGACATTCCAGTTTATGAGGGAAACTTGGATGCAGAGGAGCTTCTAGACTAGATTAGAGCTCTGGACACATATTTTGACTATGAAGATGTCAAAGAGGACAAGAAGGTCAAACATGTTGTCACAAGATTGAAGGGACATGCAGCATTGTGGTGGGATGAGCTACAAGCTGACAGACGTTGCAAAGGCAAGCAAAAGATCAAGAGCTGGGACAGAATGATCGCAAAGATGAAGGCAAAATTCATCCCCAGATATTACCAGATCACTTTGTTTCGAAGGATGTAGAACTTGAGACAGAAGCTAATGACAGTGAAAGAATACATTGAAGAATTCTACAGGCTGGACATCAGGGAAGGTCATCGAGAAAGCGATGATGAAAAAGTTGCCAAGTACATGAATGGCCTGAGATACGACATTCAGGATCAGATGAGCATGATGACCATCTGAACGGTAGAAGATTCTTATTAGATGGCTCTAAAGGTGGAAGAGAAGCTGAGCCGAAAGTAGGGTCAAAGAGGACGAGGCATAAGTCATCCCAAAGGCAAATCAGTTGCCCAGGATAAAAATCAGAAACCCAAGGAGGACTGGAAGAAACCTCAGACTTGGACTGAGAGAGTTGGAAGCTCACAGTGAGGGAAATATGCTGAACAGAGAGGGCAACATACCGAACAGAGAGGAGAGTATGATGATAATAATATTTTTCCTCGTACCAGAGGTAGAGGAAGAGGAAGAGGTGGAGTAATAACATGCTTCACATGTGAAAAGAATGGGCACAAGTCTTATGAGTGTCCAGAAAAAAAGAAATAAGAAGGTGAGACTCACATCGCCGAAGCGCAGAGGCGAAATATTGAGGTAGAAGATGCCGAAGGCAAAAGATCGTTGATGATGCAAAAAGTTCTTTTGACACTAGAGAAGGAGGTGGAGAGTTCAGTTCAAAGAAAAAGACTTTTCCAGACTTCTTGCAAGACCAAAGACAGGGTATGCAAGGTCATTGTGGATAGTGGTAACACAGATGATCTCGTTTCTACAGAGATGGTAGAAAAGCTGGAGCTGGTGATGATTGATCATCCAAGCCCATACAGAGTTTTGTGGCTACAAAAAGGACATCAGGTAACTGTCACTAAACAATGTTTAGTTGAATTTAAGATAGGAGGATATAATGATAAGATACTTTGTGATGTTATTCCCATGGATGTTTGTCATCTATTATTGGGTAGACTGTGGCAATATGACAAGAATGTGATTCATGATGGGAGAATGAACACATACACCCTAGAGAAGAATGGGAGAACTCACATGTTGCTTCCAATCAAGGATAAGGAGGTGAAGCCGAAGTAAGTAACACTGTACTTCTCATGAGTAGGAAGGAACTTTTTACAGAGGTCAAGAAGAAAGAGGAACTGCAATTCATTGTGGTCAGGAAACCGAAGATTGTTCTGACCAGCACAAGGGTAGATGATTTACCAGAGGAGGTTCAGGAACTACTGGAAGATTTTGCTGACATAGTAGTGGACGAACTACCTCGTTCGTTACCACCGATCAGAAGTGTGAGTCATCACATTGATCTCATACCAGGAGCTAGTTTGCCAAACAAAGCCACATACAGATTAACGCCACAGGAGAATGAAGAGGTCAAAAGACAAGTCCAAGATTTGTTGGACAAAGGTTTGGTCAGGGAAATCTTGATTCTGTGTGTTGTTCCATTAGTACTCAGTCCAAAAAAAAGACGGAGGCTAGAGGATGTGTACTGACTCGAGGGCGATTAACAAGATAACCATCAGGTACAGATTTCCATTTCCAAGGATGGATGATTTGATGGATTGCTTGAGTGGAGCAAAGTATTTTTCGAAGATTGATTTGAAAAGAGGTTATCATCAAATCCGCATGAGAGAAGGTGACGAATGGAAGATAGCATTCAAAACCAACGAAGGGTTGTATGAATGGCTTGTTATGTCGTTTGGGTTAACAAACGCGTCGAGTACTTTCATGAGGTTGATGAACGAAGTCCTAAGGGAGTTCATCGGAAAATTTGTTATCGTATATCTGGATGATATATTGATTTTCAGCAAAACAGAAGTTGAGCATCTGAAACATTTGGTTACAGTGATGGAGAGGTTACAGTAGGAGAAGCTGCTGATAAACATGAAGAAATCCTCATTCATGAAGACAGAGCTCATTTATTTGGGTTTTGTTATTTCTGCAAATAAATTGAGGATGGATCCAGATAAGGTGGAGGTAATCAAGAATTGGCCATCACCGAAGAATATCTTTGAGGTGAGAAGTTTTCACGGATTGGCTAGTTTCTACCAAAATTTCATTAGGAATTTCAGTGGAATTAGTGCACCGATGATGGACACAGTGAAGAAGAGACATAAATCTTTTCACTGGACAAAAGAGGCTGAGAAAAGCTTCAATTTGTTGAAGAGGAAGACCACAGAACAACCAATCCTGGTGTTGCCTGATTTCCAAAAGACATTCCAAGTGAAATGCAATGCAATTGGGTTTGCAATAGGGGAAATATTGAGTCAAGAAGACAGGCCGATAGCATACTTCAGCGAGAAGCTGAATGAAGGCAAAGTGAAATAATCCACTTATGATAAGGAGTTTTATGCTATTATACAGGCATTGAAGAAATGGATACATTACTTGATTCCCAAGGAGTTTGTCTTGTACAGTGACAATAATGCACTGCAATTTGTGACTCAACAAGAAAAGTTGAATCAAATACATGTAAAATGGGTTGAATATATGCAAAATTTCACTTTTGTGATTAAACACATTTCTAGTACTGCTAACAAAGTTGTTGATGCTTTGAGCAGGAAGTGTTTGCTACTGCGGGAGTTCAGGGTCAAAACGTTGGGTTTTGATGATATCAGGGACATGTATCAAGATGATCCAGATTTTAAAGAGGCGTATGAAGTAGCTGAGAATCCAATTCTCAGAGACAAAAGCCAATGGGTAGAATTCATGATCCAGGAAGGATTATTGTTTAAAGGTAATCAACTTTGTATTCCAAAATGCTCCATGAGGGAGAATTTGTTGAAGGAGAAACACAGTGGAGGATTGGTCGGGCACTTTGGTCACGACAAGACGTTCGCAAAGTTGAATGGGTCATATTTTTGGCCAGAAATGCGAGCAGACGTCACAAGGTTCATGGATAGATGCAAAATTTGCCAACATTCGAAGGGAAAGAGGCATAATGCAGGTTTTTATCAACCATTGCCCATACCTGAGAAGCCATGGGATGCAGTTAGCATGGATTTCATATTGGGGGAACACAAAGAGGGTTTGACTCAATCTTTGTAGTGGTGGATAGATTTTCCAAGATGGCACACTTCATCCCATGTCAGAAAACCAATGACGCAACTCACATTATGAATCTGTTTTTCAAAGAAGTCATTCGACTTCACGGCTTACCAAGGAGCATAGTTTCAGATCAAGACACTAAGTTCGTGGGACACTTCTGGAGAACCTTATGGAAAAAGCTGGGAACAAATTTATCATTCAGTTCAACTTATCATCCTCAGATGGATGGACAGACAGAAGTGGTGAATAGAAGTCTGGGAGACTTGCTGAGAAGCCTGGTGACAGAACACCATAGCCAGTGGGACAACATATTACCATAGGAATATTTTTCTTATAATGACTCAGTTAATAGAAGCACAGGGCATAGTCCATTTCAGATTGTCTATGGCATGCAGCCGAGAGGAATTTCTGAGCTGAGAGATTCAAAACAGACTGCGATTAGGAGTGCTAGTGCAGAAGATTTCGCAGAAGCGATGAAGGAACTTCACAACCAGGTGAAGGAGAATTTACAGAACTCGAGCCAAGAGTATAAGCGCAGAGAATATCATCACAGAAAACAACTTCAATTTGAGGTTGGTGATTTGATTCTGGCACATTTGAGAAAGGAAAGGTTCCAGAAGGGGACATATAATAAATTGAAGATGAAGAAAATCGGACCATGTAAGGTCTTGAAGAAATTTGGGGCAAATGCTTACGAGATTGAATTACTCGATGGGATCGGAATTTCTCTGATATTCAATATCTCATATTTGTACCCATATAAAACTAAGGAAGCAGGAATGGGAAATGAACAGCCAGAGGTCCAGTGGAAAAAACAGATGCCAGTTGTAGAAAAGCCGCAGATGGAGCGCATACTGGACAAAAGGATCGGCAAGAAGACCAAGCGAAAGCAATACTTTGAATA
>CBVK0100635373.1:0-11381 GCA_900067695.1 Picea abies | reverse complement strand
TATCATTGAGAAGTTATATCCTGAAAAACCTTCATTTAGGCCCTCAAAATGGCCACGGAAGTTAAAACTGTTAAAAATAGTAAATTACCAAAATTGCCAAAAAACTGTTTTGAGCCAGTTGGAAAATGTGGGTGGCCACCGATATCCACCTGGATCATGGAATGACATGTAATATCCATCTATAATAGTCTTACCTTCAAATATATTAAAACTCCTACCATTATACATCAAACAAACTTGGATCCATTACCCAAACCTCTGTGCTACCGCAATTTGCTACCAAAATTTCTTCAAGGTTTGACATCAATGAAAAACAACCCAAATAATCAACAAATTTAACATCATCCTCATTCTAGAAGAAAAAATACAAGGCTTGAAGTGGCTGGATGAGGACAGCAGCAAGTTTAGAGACCCCGTCGATCACCTCATGTTGATTGACATTGAAACCAAAAATGGCTCTTTCACTTTGTTCAATAAGTGTACTAGATCCTAAGAAAAAATCTTGCAGACTGGATCACTTTCTAATCTCTGAAACCCTAGTGTTAGAGGGACCCTTAATTGAGTCAATCATCCTCCCAAAATTGGGTTCGGATCATTGACCAGTTCAACTGTGGATAGATATGATAGCTACACCCAAATTCAAGACTTTTCAATTTGAAAAATTTTGGTTAACCCACCCTAATTTTCCTAAGCTCTCCTGCACCCGATGGGCCAATGTCAAAATCATGCATGGCACAAAAATGTATAGATTCTAACAGAGACTAAAGAACTTCAAGAATCATCTCCATGATTGGAACAAGAATGTCTTCAACCGTATATTTAAAGCGTAGAGGGCCTTAGAGAAATGCCTAGAATATATCCAGCAGGAGTCAATCTTAACAGGCTACTCGGTGGATTTGAGATAGGAGGAGGATCTGCTGAAACAAAAACCTGAAGATCGACACAAGCAGGAGGAAATCCTTTGGAAGCAGAAATATCGAGTACAATGGCTCAAGGAAGGGGAAAGGAACACAAATTTCTTCCATCGTTCCATGATACACCGACAATACATCAATCACGTCACAAAGCTTGAAGATGCACAAGGTAAAACAATTCTGGATCAAGGATAAATAGAAACGAAGTTGGTAAATTACTACAAAGAGATTCTATATGAACCAACCATTGATAGAACACCAGCCATCAATCATGTAACTCAACATATTCCAACCCTCATTACACCTTAGCAGAATCGGGTATTAATGAGACCAATCATGTAAGAAGAGGTGGATCAGGAAGTCAAGGAAATGTCCTCAGGAAAATCCCCTAGGCTAGATGGCCTCACCACAAATTTCTCCCACAACTATTGGTCAATGATACAAGAAGAGGTTTGTAAAAGAGTGGAGGAATCTAGAACTATAGGATAGGTGCTTTCAACCCTCAATGCCACTTTTCTCACTTTCATTCCAAAAGAGGAGCAAGTCACCAACTCAAAAAAATTCATACCCATCACACTTTGAAATGTCATCTACAAGATCATCACCAAGGTCATCACTCTCTGACTCAAACCTATCCTTCCTTCCATCATCTCCAAGGAGTAGTCGGGTTATGTTGAAGGGCGATAAATTATGGATAGTGTCATCCTGGTCCCCGAGGTGATCCATTCGCTCAAGTCCACTCACACCCTAAGTATGCTCATTAAGATTGACCTCTCCAAAGATTTTGATCGACTTAGTTGGCACTACATGCACTCTCTTCTTTCATCTTTTGGGTTTGGCAAGGATTGGATACATTGGATAATGAAGCTCACCTCCTTGGTATTCTTCTCTATCCTCATCAATGGCATCCCCTCCCAACCCTTTTCTCCTTCTTAGGGTATCAATCAATGGGATACTCTCTCCCCTTTTCTCTTATTCATCATCGAAGAAGGCTTGGGATGTTATATAATAGCCTCGATATTGGATGGTTCGCTCCAAGGGCTCCCTCTCCATGGACTACATCTTGCTTCCTCCCATAGCCAATTCATAGATGACACCATGCTCATGAACACTCCCACTGCTCAGGAAGCCAACAAGCTCAAAACCATCCTCATGAACTTCAGTGAATCCTCAGGTACAACTTTCAATTTGGACAAATCCCAACTCTTCTTTTTCAATACTCCCCATGTCGTCCAAAACCACATTTCTCTCCTTCTGGGAATACCCAAGAGCTCCCTTCCATTCAAATACCTAGGAATTCCCTTATCAGATCCAGCTACTCATAGTATCTCTTGGGACTCTCTTATCCTCGCAATCTCTAATCGCTTAAATACATGGACCTTCAGATCCACAACTTTCAATTTGGACAAATCCCAACTCTTCTTTTTCAATACTTTCCATGTCGTCCAAAACCACATTTCTCTCCTTCTGGGAATACCCAAGATCTCCCTTCCATTCAAATACATAGGAATTCCCTTATCAGATCCAGCTACTCGTAGTATCTCTTGGGACTCTCTTATCCTCTCAATCTCTAATCGCTTAAATACATGGACCTTCAGATCCCTCAATCTTCCTGCCAGAATTATTCTTTTAAAATATGTGTTTCAAGCTATCCCTGCCTATATGTTCTCAACTCTAGATGATATGAAAATGGTTATAAAAAATATAAGAAATATATGGAGGAACTTCCTTTGGCATGGTCATGATCTGGGGAAAAGATGGGCCCTTTTCAACTGGGAAAAATTCTGCAAACCAAAATAATTGGGGGGGCTGGGCCTTCAGGACTTGGGAAAGATAAATAACATTATGGGAGAGAAAATTTGGTTGCGTTGTCTCAAATATCCCATTGAACTATGGGATAAACTCTAGAAGAAAAAATATATCGCACATACTCTGCAAGTGCAACTTATTTGTCTTGATGATCAGATCCAATGCTCCAATATTTGGAATGCAACATGTTGGAATCGACCTCTCATACAAACTCATGCATTCTAGGAAATACGGAATGGACAGAATGCTCTATTATGGACAGATTCATGGAAGCAAACCCCTCCTCTACAAATAATGGACAACTTACACCCCATTTAGGATCACATCCAAGGGTTGTAGAACCTCAAAGTTGTTGACCTATGGCTCAATGTCTCTCACCATCCCCCTGGTGGAGCTGGAAAATGCTCCCACGTGATCTCAACACTCCAACAAATTGTGACTTACAACACTGGCACACAATAGTAGGCCAAAGGAATATTTATATTAGTAAGGGCTTGGACATTTTTCATTGGGGGAATACCCCCTCCAAAACATTCACAATCAAAGAGGCCTACTCCCTTCAAAAAAAAAATTCACAATCAACTGATAGAGCACATCTGGTACATAATCTAAAAATCTAAGTTATGGCCAAAAGTCTCCACCTTTATTTGGCTCATGGTACAGAATTGAATCCTTACTTAGGACAACCTCAGGAAGTGGGGCTTCATTGGACCCTAAATTTTATATCTATGTCGGCAACATGAAGAATCTACGAAGCATATACTCAATCAATTCCCCAACATCAAGGAGATCTGGGATCAGGCCTTTCAAATAATGAGGAAAACCAACAGAGAAAGGAATAACATTATAAGAACCATCAGGAATTGGGGAACCAAGGCCTACAAAAGCCTAATCTTAAACAGGATTTGGTAGCTCTTGCCAGGTTTCATTGTTGGGAAGCTTTAGAAATAAAGGAACAGATGTATCTTCTAGTCCCAAGCTTCCACCCCCTCAAATAACTGGTCAAGGATATTTGAGAACATACAGGAAACCGGTTATGCCCAGTCCTGGACCTAGGAAGACTTACCCACTAAGCCTCACAAATCTCTCATTCTTTCTTCTTGGATTATAATGACACCCAGAACCCCACTTAATTTGATTCGTCCTCATAACTCCATTTCCCTAAGCCCCTCCACTTGGCATTGTCCACCTCCTGGTTTCTGCAAATTAAAATTTAATGGTGCCTCAAAGGGAAAACATGGCCCCAAAGGATTTGGTGTGGTTCTCAGAGATAGCACAAGCCAACTCAAGTACCTCCTAGTTGGACACTTGGGACATGATACAAACAACTTAGCAGAACTCTGGGGTCTCATAAGAGGGATACAATTAGCCTCTTATTTAAATCTGACTCACCTCATTCTTGAAGGGGACTCTAAAGTAATCATCTCGCTTGTAGCCAAAATCATTAACGGGACTGATCCTGAGAAAGTCACTCCAATTTGGCACCTTTTGGGCCCTCTAAACAACTTGTGAGCCCTTCTTCATCCATCTCACACTCTTATTAGCTCTCATGTAAGACAAGAGGCAAACAGGGTTGCTGAAAAATTGGCGAATGAAGGAGTCACTTCTTAAGCAGAGGCTATCCTTATCAATCTGAAACATCGCTCTACTTAGCAGTTGTTGATTCAATGCAGGGTGACATCTAGCGACCCTCCAATACCTGGAATACATGCACCTAACGCAGTTAAGTCCCATAGCCACCAACCTCCCTCCCCGTCAACTCACCATGCTTAGCAATCATTCTGGAAGGGAGATAGCGTGCCTGAACACGAAGGAAGTTTTAATGGCGCACATACAGTACCAGACACTACTTACCAGAGCAGTGTGAGGTAGCTCGGTGCCATCAATTCAGTCCTTATGGATCATTTCCATGTAACCTCCATGGGTTTTATGGAGCCATCAATTCAGTCCTTATGGATCATTTCCATGTAACCTCCATGGGTTTTATGGAGGTAAGGTCTCACAATGGTTATTTCATTCTGAACATGCACTCAGCTTTCCATTCACCGCCTGATATTTCTCTCCATTGGTGTCGCACTATTTTTCTCATCGATTCTTTATCCCCTCTTATGTGTAGTTATTGTTTGCATTCAGCTATCATTTCCATCACTTCTCTTTCCCCTCTGGTGTCTATTTATTTTCTACACTACAACATTATTCTCATTTTTGTCTCTCCCATGCTACATGAACGAGGAAAACCCAAGCATGGGTCGGCTTACTACAACTTTTTGGATCGAAATCATCGTCCTGACCCTTCTTCGGCCCACTCTTCGCCTCCCAACCCCTTCACCAGCATTTTTGGCCCTCCCCACTCTGACTAGAATTGGATAGATAGCCCTTATGCACTGCCACCCCCCTTCAAAACCCCCTATGCAATTTGGAGCAAACGCCTCAAAGGGTCGACCCTGTGACAGAATTTTATGGTTGTCCAATTGAAGAAGAAATTCCTCAAGGATGGTTGGATGAATACACTACACCGACTGCATCAATTGTTAATGTACCCCCCATCATTCATCCTGAGACAGAATTGGGTGGTTGTGTGGTAGAGGAAAAAATTCCTCTATATTGGTTGGAGGACTCAACAATGGGGACTGCTCCAAATGTCAATGAGTCACCCAATGTATATATCGAGACAGATTTGGGCGGTTGTCTGGTTGAGGAGGAGATTCCTCTAGAATCGTTGGAGGAAGCAACGAAACTTCTTGCACTAGATTCTCACAAGTCGTCAATTGTTGTTGCCTCAAAGATAGAACTGCTCAGACCCCACAAGTTCTCAGATGATCATATGTAGCTGATTTTTGAAATGTGACAAGACATGGCCGACCAACTCCATCACCAGGACACCCTCAATCGTCATTTGGACCTCTTGTTTGACTCCTTTTCAAACGAGCCAGCCAAGAGACGTTTCCCAACTTGTTTCCATCCATTCACTGTCACTCCCAACATTGATGGTCATTTGGGTTCACCTACTACTCAGTTTTCTTATTGTTATGTTATCGGGTCCAGAGAGACCATATTCGCAGTTAGATTTAGCACTAGTTTTTTTTTAGTTTTGGGTTCAAAAACATGCCTACATGTTTTGCAGGCCACCTGTTCTCATTTCCATTTATATGGAAGAACATGTGGCATATTTTGACATGTGTATTTCTATGAAGACTCTCTAAGGTAATATATATTTTTTTTTTATTTACAAGAAAAAGAGGCAACTAATGCACCTCTTATTAAAGATATAAAGTGCTAGTGTCCTTATCATAAGCGATGGGCATCTAACCTCCTCTACACCTAAACACAACTGGAAACCAACAACCTAGAAGTCACTAGGGACAGTGATGTATGCACTGACATATCTCTACACATATGTCAAATGACCCTGTTCCGCAAAGTTGAGCAAGAGATTGGGGAATTGGAGAAAATCGTCCCCTCTCCTAGACAACCCAGTGGAGAATGAATATCCTCCTATGTGGGATTGTACTGTAGATTAGGATCAACCATGAACCCTTACCTAACATGATCCAAATAATGGATCAATTGCATCATAATCATGTGTTACCCTTTAGGAATGTAGTCTCCTCATAAAACTTGAGGAGGATAGCATCCCTCAAAAGGACACGAGTGTCTATTATAATAAGGAAATTGTACATATTGCTCTCCATGTCTCAAGCTTCCCACTCCCATACAAAGTAGTACAAGTTGACTTGTTGTTGTTTCCATAGTCATCATTGTCTCTAATTCACACACAAATTTCATCAGGCACACAAATAATATATAATCAATTACAATTTCTATTTATTAAAAATTCAAATTAATTTTTTTTGCAAAAAATTGTGTAAAACACAATAACCTCAAGAGAATAGTAATTGATGCTCCATTTTTAAAATTCCGCACTAAGAAAGTGGGAAAGGTTTTATTAATGTCAATAACTAGTGTGCCACTTGTATAAGGGACATGGCGCCTGGATGGTGCACCTTGTATGATCAAATGCACCACCAACAACACACCCATACATTTCGAAACACATTGATAACATTGAAAAACAAATACAATTTTTATGGTGCACTTAGAATGTAAGAGAAACAATAATGGTTCTTTCATAAATCCACAAGACCACTGACAAATGAGGAAATTTTTATGTTTAAATATATTCTTTTGATGCACTTGGTATGGATGAAGACACCCAAAATGGTGCCTTCTAGCACTAGAAGTCACCTCTGGATTGCGGCAGAGGTAATCCTAGTACCCATCAGTTTATGTCACAATGAATAAATTTACGGGGGCTAATGGACACAAACTTAGGATGATATCACTTTAACTTGAAAAACTAGGTTTGTATGTGAGAGCAGGTAAGGTCTTGATCCAAGTTCAATCAGTGAGTTGTATAAGGGTGAGTAGGATGAAGAACTTGAGGAGAAAATGTAGAGGTCTACTATGGACATCCGGTCTTCCAGTAGCCCTAGGAGGAAAATCTTTGAATACAAGATCCTCTTGAACCCAAAACTTCAGGAAAATGACAGCGTCATAACACTATTGCAATCAAACATACATTACAATACAGTCACAACAACTCAACTGGATCATCCATGCCCGAGTCTTCAATATCAGAAGCTAAAGAGATGATAAGAAAGTTCACTGTCATTAAACAAGAAGTCTCAAATGGAAACACATAACCATAGAACCAGAGGCTTCATTAAAACTTTACAATACTGTCATTAAACAAGAAGTCTCAAATGGAAACACATAACCATAGAACCAGAGGCTTCATTAAAACTTTACAATCGGGAGCTAAGCTCAACCATCAACCTTAGAAAAATATCAAAACTGAGTATTTATACTCAAAACAACTTGCCACCACCAAGAGTGTGACCTAGATATAACAATCAAAGCTTTGCATCTGTATCATTTTCTAACAGGTTGCACTTGCATTCTTCTATCAGACGCGACCTCAGATCAATATGGGCTTTGCAGGAGCATCTATTTGTAGGGGGACTTTGCGCTAACACTCTACCTCCACGGCCAGCTTTTCCATACTTTCCATTTATGGGGTGAAACAAGGTTTCAACCACCTCCCCCATTTCCATTAACTACTTTTATCAGGATCGGGAAGAGACTTGACACCCATGAATGCTCCAAGAGACATTAACGACTCCTTCAAGTCAACCCCAATGCCTCGAGACCACACAGATATTCCTCTGTGAACAATACAAATGCTTTCGGCCTTCACGCGGTTTCTCTCCATCGCTTCATGTGACCTCGTGCCATGACCTAGTGCTCCTACCTGAAATTTCAGGAATTCACATTTTGGGAGTCTTTTCGTTACCAGATTCAAAATATCATGATGCTCAAATCTCTGAAATAGCCCATCCAGATTGATGGTCGAACTTTCTTTGAATTTAACGTCCAAGATGCTTGCTTGAAGACCACAACTGGTTGTTGCTCAAATAGGCGCTTATCCTTATTTATGGCCCTACTTCACATATAACCACAGGATATGATCATGGGCCCAATTCTTGGGCACTTCACGACTTCACATTTCGTGAGTCTGTGTTGTGCTCCCTGCTAAAACCTCCAAGTCATGAAATCATGATTTCTCATATCAAGCACCACGTGTCCCTTTGAATCGGACAGCCCAAATGAATATTGGAATTTTGGGACTTCGGCATTTTAGGACTCGGGAAATATGCGCATTCATCACTTTAGTTTTCCGTAAATGACTTTCTCCACATCTCATATCTGGTGCCACACATCCTGCTAGATCGGACAACTACTATTGATTTTGGATTTCGGGGTTTCGGATCTTTTACAAATAAATTCAACAACATTTTGAACTCCTTATTCTCGTGGTTATCATTCATTGTTGAAAGACTGAACTTGCTCACTCGCTTGATTCAATTCCATATCAGACTACTCTGAGTGTTTCTCTTTGTGCTTACCACTGTGGCCTTTGTAAACAAATATTTGGACGACTGGCTGAGGGCTTGGTAAAGAAAAAAGGATCAATGACAGAGGAAAAGAGGGAAGTGATCAACCTTAGAGAAAAAAACAAAGTAGAGGGTCGATACTTCTCAGGCAAGCCAATCAAGGGAAAACATGTTGATCAAACAAAATAAGGCTAACAGAAGAAAAACTACAAGCCGAGAGGAAAAACTTAAGATTGGGCCTGCGAAAGGATGAGAGACATGAAACATTACAGACCTAGGTAGAAAACACAAACCCACGGAACTCTGACAAGCTTATGTGATAACATTTGGCTCCACATGGGATGGCATGCTCCCTGCGAGCTGCCAAGAAAATTATTTCTAGTGCCTTAGTATTGGTTTATGGAGTCTATCTATTTAAAAACAAATAAACCAAAAAACAAGAATGGTATTTACAATGGTGGGACACCGACTACGGCTTCAAACAAAAAAAATAATAGAAAGTGCCCATTAACAGGGCCACCAAAAACTTCATCACCCCCCAAATTCTGCAACCTGTAGGTGTTATTAGGGAATATCTCAAAAATTTTGAAGGGGCCGATCCACAAGGCATCAAATTTACCATGCTTGCCTTTGTCCTACTTGGGTGCATCCCATTTTAGCACTATATCTCCCAACTGGAAATCTTTCTTTCTTACTTTCCTGTCAAAAGCTTGTTTGATCTTTTGTTGATGTTCATGTGCTTTGACCAGTATCTCCTCCCTAGTCTATTTCACTTCTACCAGCTGTAGTATCCTCCTAACCATGTCATAAGGTTCTCCTTGGTAGTCCTAGAATAATTTTGCCACTGGTAAGGCCAGCTGAGAAGGAAAGATGGCCTCAATTCCATATACAAGTTGAAAAGGAGAGACACCAAGAGATGTCTTTGGGGTCACTCTATCATTCCACAGAGAAAACTTGAGCTTTGAATCCCATGCTTTCTTATTTTCCTCTAACAATATTTTCATGATATTTATGAGGCTCCTGTTAGAGGATTCTACTAGTTCGTTCCCTTGAGGGTAGTAAGGAGTTGAGTGTATCAATGCAATCCCACACCGGTCACAGAATTGAATCAATGGTTCAGCCTTAAAAGTTGCAGCATTATCAGTGACAATTCTTTTCAGACAGCCAAACCTTGCTATAATATCCTCAAGAAAACCAACAAGTGCCTTGTGAGAAGCACTTCTTGTGGGGATAGCCTCTATCCATTTGGTAAAATAATCAGTGGCAGTCAAGATCCACCTGTGTTGTCCACTTGAAGCAGGATGAATTTCACCAATAAAATCTAAGCCCCATTGCTGAAAGGGTCTCGAAGCTACCACAGGCTTCAATGGAAAAGACTTGAGTTGTTTCTTTTCGAATAATTTATGGCACTTAACACAAGCCCTGATTTTTGCACAGACATCAGTGAATAGAGTAGGCCAGAAATACCCAGCCCTGAGAATTTTATAGGTTTTAGTTCTCCAGAAGTGATGTCCCCCACATAGGCTATCATGAAAGTCAAACATAATGTTTTTGGCTTATTGTGGGTCTAAACATCTTAACAACACACTTAGGGGATCCTTCCAATACAAAACCTGATCAATAAGGAAATATCTAATTGCTTTGAGCTTAAGATCTCTTGCCTTTCTTTTTCCCATGCCATCTGGGGGCCTTAACTCCTGCAAAAAATATATAATGTCTTTGTACCAGGTGCATTCTGTCAGCGGAGGGTCACCCTAAAAACTTATATCAACAAACTTAGCCTGCTAATTTTCTGAGTGAGTGTTGATGAAGTTAACCCCCAAATATTTTCAATTGGATTCATCCAATAGCTTGGTTGAACCTTGGCCCTTAACTAGTTTGGTGAGCTTTATTTCCAAGTCAATTTCAAGGATTTTAGCGATCCACTTGCTCCTTCTTTCGTCTGTGTCAGGTTGAATGAGAATTTCCTTCACAGAAGCTGAAGGAACATATGCAATGACCTTTGAATGCAATACATAGATCCTGAAAGATTTGAGGGATTTCACCAATGCATAGGCCTGCTTTTCCATGATGTCATATTTGATCTCTATATATCTCAATGCTCTGCTGAAAAAGGCAATGGGTTGCTCCAACCCTTCAGTATTATTTTGCAACAAGACATTTTCTACTATGTCAAATGAGGCAAAGGAAAAAAAACAATAAATCCTTGGAGTAGTCAGGACTGATCAGCACAGGTGCCTCAATCAATGCCTTCTTGATTCGATCAAAATAATTTCTGGACTCAACTGTCCATTTCACTTCATTCCCCTTCCTGAGCATGTTTGTAATATGCTTTACCAACTCATCAAAATTTGAAACAAACCTTCTCAGAAAATTAATTTTTCCTAGAAAAGAATGGACTTCCTTCTCGGATCTGGGAATCGACGAGGTTTGAATAGATTCTACTCTGCTTGAATCAATTCGGACCCCCTCAGCTGATATTATGTGCCCCAAAATTTTCCCCTCTTTCATGAAAAATAGATCCCTATCTCAGATAACAACAATGTTCTTTATCAGATCTGGAAAAAGACTATAATGTCATCCAAATATATGACCACAAATTTATCCCTTTCTCCAATGAACGCGATGCCCATGGCTCATTGAAAGGTTGCTCATGTGTTCATCAATCCAAAGGGAATTTTGGCATACATGAATGTGCCCCAAG